>JAPDSC010130102.1:0-11686 GCA_026290005.1 Latrodectus geometricus
TTTCTAGACTAGAATGATACACCTCAAACTGGAAGCTTTATTATTTCATCACAAGGCTTCACTTTGCTTAATAAGCCACCATTTTTAAGTAACTTGTCAAAATAAGTGCTTTTGAAATTTTTCATTAACTCTTAATCAAGTCAGGATATAACTTTTGAACATATCAACAAATCCAATCAACTCTACTTTTGTTTAAGTTTTTCCTTGGAATTGTAAGTTCAATTCTTAAAGATGGCTTGCTCAATCAACAAAAACTAAATCTTTCAATCAAATGCCATCATTAAGTTCAATACATGCTTCATTTTTTGGTTTCAAAAAATCTTTTAGTTGTATCTCTCTGAACTACTGTAAAAATATACTTCTACTATACTAACAAATATCTACATGTATAACAATTCTCTATATTCAGATTTGTTTTCTTATAGTTGGCCTGAAATATTCTGCTCAAGATTTTTCTCGAATCAAATTCAAATCTTTCCTGATATTCTCCCTACCAAATTTATAATTTTACAACAGAGGGCCTTAGGTGAATAATGCAATGATAGGAAAGTAAATACAGTAAGTCATAGTCTCTGATACACATAGCCAAAAATTCATTGTTTGTGGCAGTCATTCATGAAGCCCCATCAATCAGTTGTCATAGATATAAATTTATAAATTGGAGTTCACCCCCCCCCCTCTATTTATTTTCTGAAAACTCAGTAAACATATCACAATGTTTTCTTAAGTAATACTTGATTTTAAAAGATTTTATTTTTACACTCATAAACTTAAAAATCATTAGTATTATAAAGTGAAAGAAATTATTATAAAGTGAAGAAATATCAACCATTAGCAGATTCATTAAACTGCTAGGAAAAGGAAATGCAGTTAATAATATCTTCAGTCAGATAATCAGGCTAATCAGAATTTATTTCTAAGATGTATGAAGCTTCTACACAGATGTTTTGTGTTTGTATAGCTTTAATTGTGAAATAACTTCATTTTTCTTGAATGATTCAAATGATAAAACATTGGATTCCAGAAACTTTTTTTATTATTCCTCCCTCTACAAAATTTCTTATCTTTTGCTAACAAATTTCACAATAAAAGATGCAAATGTTGTGGTTTCAAACTTTAAAAGAATTGAGTTTAATAAAATGATTGTCGGATCAACTGTCATTTAGATTTCTATAACCTTTGATTATTGCAATTGTGATTAGATTCTTAAAATTTTTTTAATAGAAAATCTGTATCAAAACTTACACGCAGGCTTTAAAAATGCTTTTCAATGTTTCCATTTTTTAGGGAATGCCACACTTGCATGACCAATATAGTACACATATTTTGCATTCACCACTGTAAAGAAAAACTGTTTTTCCTATTCTGTATTAAAATTATATATTTTTTCTTAATTTATTTTCAACATTATACCACTCTTAATATATGATATTACTATTTTTACAATAAAAACATATTTAACACAAAATTGTTGAGGAATGTTGCAACAATTCTTAGAAATTAAACATATATCCATGTGTTAGCAGTGTAGTGAGTAGCGAATATATGTGAACCATTAACACTGTTGTAACAGTATCAATAATGTAAAATTCAATATTCAATTTCTCCCAATTCACAGCAATAAGAATTTAACCACAGTAGCACCAAAATACAAGAATAAAGTATTAGAAATGAAAAACTTTTTTTAGAAATGTTCAACAAATGAAAAACTAGAACTTCCAAAAATCAAGAAATATTTAAAAAAAAAAAAAAGCTAATCTATGAAATTGGTAGTAATTAAGAAAGTAATAATGCAATTAAGAATAGTGTAGCAAAAGTAAGAGCTGACTAATTTCAAGGTATTAAATTTTCCCAAGGATTAGAAAGAATTATTTGAACAAATCATTGGAAACAGAATAAGTTCAAGAACAGTAAACTGAACAAATAAACTTCAAAAATTAACAAAATTTGAAAAATCAAAATGTTATTGTTTCTTGATTTATAGACATATCTAAATTTATTGTTAATTTGCTTTTTATTATTAATTTCTGAATTGCTAATTTTTTAATTAAATTTTTTTTCCTGAAAAAATAATTCATTCACTCACTTCTAATTATGATTTGACAGATCTCAGAACACAATATTTTCAAGAAACTGAACACATCATTCTATACAATCAATATTGGAAATATAATTTTTTTATTAAATAATTGTAAGTTTATAAATTCCATAATATTAAAATTCAACTTACTATGAAAAACATGTGCAGCCATTCCCGGTATAGCCAATTCTGTTTTAACCTCATTATTTTCAAAATATGGATCACATGAATAAAGACTTTCATTAGTATTAGTCACATTAACTTCAGAGCAGTAAAGATAAAATAGAGAAGATGTATCATTCTGATCTTTTGAACAAGTATAATTTGTTTTACTTAAAAGTCTATCACCCAAGATACATATACTGCAAGATAAAGAAAATATTAACACAAATAAAAACAAGACAAAAATTGCAGTAAATAAAAAGACAATTGCAAAATAATTTTGAATAATTATCTCAACATTTTTACAGTAACAAAAAAAAGAAACAACAAAATTAGATGAAAGTGAATAAAATTTAAAACTGATTGTAAACAAATCCTTATTGTCTTGTAATATTTCTGAAAGTACACATAAGCCCTTTTTTTCATGTAATTCTTTTGTTTAAAATATTTATTTAAAAAGTAAATCAATCAAAGCATTCTTAGTATAAAAGTGTATCTGAATGATGAAGTCAGTTACTGATGATCTGTTTAATAAAATCATTTAACAGATAGTTCTTCTTTAAGGATGTTTAAACTTACAGAATAATCATAAATAGCAGGAAAAGGCTCAATAAGGTGATAAAAGAACATGGGGAAATTTTTTCCACACTCAGAAATTATTATAGATTTTATATCATATGCTGTAAGTGATAGTAGCATACAATAACAGAACTTATTAAATAGTAAATTTGGTTACATGATAAAAAAAAATTTTCATGTCTTTGATCATTTATGAATTGGTTTTTTCATTATATGAACATGGGAGTTAATTTAATTAGAATTTGCAGTTTGAAGTCGATTTTGAATTCATAAAAATATTTGTAAAGAATTGCTGAAATGAAAAACAAAACATTATCCAATCAATAATCAAATATTTTTTTACAAATATCTAAAAAGATATTTGTAATAAATATCAAGAATTTTACAAGATGGTTTGGTTTGCTTGATGCTCTATAATCATTTTAGCACATGAAAGGTAATTTGATTGGAAACCAGTTTTAAACAGAGTCTGAACAATAACAAACACATGTATCTTATTCAAAAGTAGTTTAAAAAAAACTTTAGTGATGTGAGTAGTTAAAATTGATAAATAAATTTTGAAAAGATTTGTGTTTTATAAAAGCACAAAACTGTAAACTTACTTTCAGTATACTCACGACTTTAACAATAAAAATGGGTGGACATTTAAACTTAAAATAACTACAATATTCTGTAATAACAGGGGATAAAAAAGACATTCTTTACAATAGAAGATATGGTGGATTTTCCAGTTGAAAATTGTGTATAAATGATGAGATTTCATTGTTTTATTATTTGAACATAGTTTAAGGCACTGACAATACCCATACTCCGATATTGTCTTATTAATGTCTTAAAAATGCACAATCTTTCTATCCTTTCTCTGTTAATTAAGAAAAAACATTTTATTAAATTTGATTTTTACTATTCTAATAAAAGAATCTAATCCTTACTTAAAAACTTCTGAAATTAAGCAACTAGAATATAATTTATAAGACCTATAGGACGATTTCAGAACAAACTGTAAATGAATTAATAGGAAAATTATATTAATTCATGATATATCACAATATAAGATAATTTAATTTATACAATAATGTATAAATTAAATTATCTTATATATGAAAATGATATAGCTTATTTGATATAGCTATGAAAATGATATAGCTTATTTGAATAAAAATCACTACTAATTATTCTCATTATCTTAATCTTATAATTTCTTGATAGGTTAAAAAAAGTAAATTCTAAATCTTAAAATATACCACAAATAGTGCACACTGTTGGAGATATTTATTATAATTTTTTTTAAATATTTATAGCAAAATTTATACTTACTCTAATCCTTCTTTTCCATGAAAATTTGTGAATACACCAACATAAACTGACATCAATGAAATAATTACACAAAATAAAGCTATAGGTGCAAACTTGCTAACAAACTTAACACCAATAAAAACAATGGTCCCAACAATAACCAGTAAAAGAGTTCCATATGTACGGAAATTGTGATACATGATGTTTGGATCAGTTCGGAAATCTCCATATAAAGAAAGACTGGGAAACATGTAATTCTATAAAAAATAATGTTTCATTTAGTTCGAAGATAATACATATATAAAATTTACTTTTTTAACTTTACTTGCAATTAAAAGCATATATTACAGTATTTTCATGTATATAATCAGTAGAGGCAAATTTTCACAAAACTGTATTTCAAATAAAAGAAAAAATCACATAATGTGCGGCAATTTGTTGGTGAATAGTCCAAAATATATATTACAGATAATGTAGTGTCATATAATAAAAATACATAATATGGTTAAAAATATAATAAATTATACAGAAAAAAACATAAAAACATCTGATTAAATACAATTTGGGTTCACCTCTTCACAAAGTGCAATAAACGGAGATGAAAGCACTGATTGATTATCTAGAGCAATAATTCCAAAAAGATTCAAGTAAAACATCAATTTTTAATTTTTCATAACTTTAAAAATGAGGTTACACATGTTTTAAAAATAAAATGTATGTGCTAATAATTAAATGAAAGAAATGGATTATTTTTGAGCTGTGTATTGAATGTATTTTTTATTTTTTTGCACATGCTTTGTTTTTCACCTTACATTAATACATTTGTCACAATTTTTTTGACTTCACTATAGCATTTAGTTTAAAAGCTGCTGTGTAACTTATATGCTTTTGCTTCTACATAACAATATGCTAACTTGAATATTTTCAGAGCAAAACAGCTCAAGTCAAGACAAAATATGAAATGATAAGCAACTGTAATATTTTTCAGAGGCATCAAATTAGTTCTTGATTGTAATCGGACAAAATTGATATCAGCTGAAATAAGTCAGTCATATCATGGTCATCTGTTATTTATTTTATAAAATAATGATGGTATTTCTTTCAAAATTTTATAGTAAGCTTTCTTGATCGAGAATATTTTTTATCAGATTATAAACAATGGTGTATAATACACACGAAATTCAAAAAATTTTTAATGCATAATCTGCATATTATATACAGGAAAATTTAGTACTTCCATATTTAATTTTAAGTAAAATCTAACATTACAGCATATTCAAAAATTGGAAAGCAAAAACATTAATACAACAGATTTTTATTATATAGAAACTTTATGTATTACAAACTAAAATTGACAAAAAAGTTTTAAGAAGTAACACCAAAAAATATAAACATTTTTAATTTAAATATTGGCCTATTATTAAATTCCTAGAGTATTATAATATTTTAGAATTTTATTAATATTTCATTTGATACACTAACATTAATTCTTTTAGAATTTGAAAATTATCAACATTTACTTGTGCAATTCTTTCATCAAAATAGTTATCAAACTTAAATCCAAAGTCTTCTTAATACTATATAATATATTCTAATATTAATTTAATTCTTTTCTAATCAATTTAAATGTTTTTAATAGTTTTTTAGTTATAATAAGTTTTCAAATTTTCTGGCAACAACATATCTCATATTAAAAGTTTCAATTTAATTATAAATCTAATTGTGATCTACCTCTTATCTATAATAATGATTAAATTCTTTTTTTATGTGTGTGTGTTACATTCTTCCTCAGTCTCCTACTTTTGACAAGAAAAAAATTTTATACTATTTAATAAGAGAAAAGATATTTAAAATAAATGAAAATAAAACAACTGCAAAAGCTGTTTGAAGAAATTAAGCAAAGCAATTATGTTTTAAAATCTTGCATATTTTGAAAAAATGAAAAAAAATAAATTGTCAAAAATAAACAATGAAGAAATTTTTAGACAACTTTGACTTTAGATCAAACAAAATAATTTTTCAATCAGAAAAGTTCACTCCAGTGGAGTTCAAAATGGTTCAGTAGTACACTCAAGACCAATTTACTTCAAATAATATTAACTTACAAACAATTGAATGAAAAAGTAAGTTAAAATTTAATAAGAGAAAATAAATTTAAAAAACTTCCTTTGGTTTAAACATCATTCTCTTTTTACAAGGGAGTAAATTGAAAGTTATAATATTAATAGAAATACTGTACAATGTTAAAATAGTACAATTAAATCTATTTAATCCATACTTTTATTTAAATCAACAAAAAAAATTTTAATTTAAAATTTTTAAAAAAATTAATTTTTTTAATAACATAGATTTATTTACCAGAAATATTTCAACTGCACCAATGATATACATAGCTGCAGCAATAGAAGTTGCAAGATAAAATAATATGCCAACAGCTCCACCAAATTCAGGCCCCAAAGATCGAGAAATCATAAAATATGAACCACCAGCTAAAAAAAATGGAGAAAAAAATCTAAAAATCAAACTTACTTTAAATTGTTATGAATTCCATACATAACAAGACACATAATTAAATAATATTAAAAAATAATTTAGATAAATGATTAAAATATTTTAACACATCATAAAATCTTAAAAAACTATCATTATAAAATTATATGGAAAAAAAAATCTCATACTTTCAGTTTCTATGAAAATATAGACTTAAAAGTAATTACAAAAATTCCTATCAGGTATTTAACCATTACTATGCACAGCAAAATTTTCCACATATTAAATGCTTGATTAATGATATTCATTAAATATAAGAAATAAAAATTATTTATATGTAAAAATATAAATACCTGGAACAATTCCATTGGTAGCAATAGCACTCAAAGATATGCAGGTTGTAAAAGTCTATAAAATATATATAAATAACATAAACAACAATAGTATGCAAATATATATGTGGTGGTGTATACATATGGCATACATTTATATATATATATTTATACTATCAATAATTTTATATTTCATATTTTAAGTTGCTTTTTACTATAAAAAAAATAACAAAATAGATAGTTAAGATATTTTAAAACTACGATCTTTCAAAGCTAAACATTTTATTAAGAAATTTATAGCTCAAGACAAAATAATGAGCAGCAAGATACTTGATTTATAGATAATTTCAATTTGTTTATATAAACTGGTTTTAAGGATTTTTTAAAATAAATCTAATAAATATATAAGTTAAAATTACAACATTACAAATATACGCAAACAGGATGCAAATATGGAACTATCTGAATCTTAAATTTAACAGAAAAATTAGGCCAATATAAAATTTAACTCACTGAAATACAAACCACCCTATAAAATATAGATGTATGATCAAATTTAACTGCTTTCAATATATTGACACAGATTTTAAGAAATTAAGCAATATTGTCTTCAATTTACTAAAATGGAGCTACCTTGAAAAACTTACAAATCAATACACTTTTAGTACATTCTTATGCAATAAATTTAGACTTTTTTAACAGTGTTACATAATGTTTAAAACTGTATAAAATCAATTCAGATTTCAATACTATTTTGACACCCATATTGATATTAAACTTTGAGTGTTAATTATTTTTAGTTTCATTTATTTATGCATTTATTACAATTGACTTAAAAAATAACTGGTAAACTTAAAGAATTTTTCAAATTATCAAATATGTAAAAAATTGTATCAATTATGTAAAAATTTAATAATTTTTATGAATTGGAATGAATATATAAAATGCTGTTAAAACAGTTATAACTCCTTTCTAAAATTAAAATTGCAGTTATAAAATTAAAACTGCAGTTATAATTTAATAAACTCAGTTTTTTAAAAAAATGAAAATTGTAAGATGTAATTTAAATTTTGAAAATTTAAATGAAAAATTAATACAATTTACTAAAAATTGACTAATAATAAAATTCGTAGTTATTATGTAATTCAAACAAAAATTTTAGAGAAAATAAAAGAAGTTTATTTACCACACAGCAAGAAAGGAATACAACTAAAAATGCCAAAGGAACTCCTGCAGTGCCCACAATCCATCCCATTCTGATGAAGAAAATAACTCCTAATATATTTTGTATACAAGGCAAGTAAACACCAGCAACTGTTCCTAAGTTAGCTTTCTGTAATACAATATGCATTATATAATTTCATACATGATACATTAATAAAACATAAAATTATATACAGAATACATGAATTTTATTACAGAAGTATTAATTTCTATATTTAAATAGGATTACCACAATCATTGAGAGCCAATTCTAGAAGCAATAAAATTTTATACTATATGACTGAATTTGAATAAATAATGCAACCAATTATAGTGAATATATTTATAAATAATAATTTTTTGCATGAAATTAGTGGTTTTAATTTGTGGAGATTTAACTGGATCTCAGTTCCAAATAATTTTTTGCAGACTTCAAACATACTTTCAAAATTAATTTTTATTTTAAATTAACTTCACTTTGCTTTCTAAAAATTATTATATGAAAACTATTAATAAACTGTGAATTAGAAAGTTATTTAAAATTGTTTATAAATGATAATATTGGTCATTTTGCCTTTATAAAATCTATTGCATGATAAATCAATCAAGGAAGAAAATTCTTTTGGCAGATAATAAAATATCTACCAAAAAATCATTAACATAAACTCAGAAATCTCCATGATTTTAAAATACTTATTAAAAGTTGTTTAGAGAAATGTAATATATGTTTAGTAACCAAAATGTTACTCACATTAGAAATTTCTAACTTGAATTAGTCGCTTTTGAGGGTACATATAAGGATGGTAGAAAAATGTAAAAAATTTTGCTTTTATTGTGTTAACAAATATTTTAAATGACTCTCCAATTACAATCAATTATAAATAATCATTTATATAATCTTCTTTCTCCATAAATATTCAGAGCAAAATAATAAAATATCTATAGAAAAGAGATTTTGAAATAAAGATATTTATATGTTTCAAAATCATGAGCATTCTATCTAATGGGTACTTACTTTTATATAAAAATATTTACTAAATCAAATGTTGAAGGTCAAAATTAAATTGGGAATGTATGTTTTGGTACTGAAGTAAATTTTTATTCAGCTCAATTAAATTCAAAATCCCATAACTCTTAGATGTAAAATATTCAGAAAAATATAAATTTGCATTAATATCTCTCTTAAGCCTATTTGTGTTGCTTAATACAGTAAATAAAATTAATACTGGTAATGATATTCTTAATTTTGATTGAAAAGCAATAACAGAATATCAAATTCATTAGCAGTATAACTTTAATATTCTATAAATTCAACAATTAGCAAGACAATATGCATTTTATATTTATTCTTATTATCTTAATATTTTTTTACTACACTGAAGTATTTCCATTTGATCACAAAAATACACATTTGTGTTAAAAGAAATTATAAAATAAAAAATCATTAGTAGCACATCATAATCATATTTTTGTGTTTACCCACTTTTAAAACACAGTACTATAATGTGATACATGCATAATTTCATAGTGAGACCTTTCTGTCTCTTCAAATATTGTTACACTCTATCTTTCCTTCAAGTAAACTTTTTTATGACAGCAATAAATGAAATATGAAATCAATACATACTAAAATAATAGTTATTGTGCTTAGCAATATATATTGTGCAATATTTTAACAGCATTTAAAAGTGCTAAAATAAGTATTTAAAGTAGCTATTGTAATTTAAATGGATACACTCATTCGAAATAGAAGTACAAAGTGTTTTACTGTGACATATGTATATGTTTATCACAGTAAAATTATTAAAACTGTGGTGGTTGTTATGGAATCATTAAAATTGTTATGCACACCAAGAAAAATAGATTATATAACACAAATAAAATATTAATTTAAATTGAGTAATATTAAATTATGTAATAAGTAATATTATTGTAATATTACTTTATTTACAATACAAAAAATGTGCTAAAAACAATCAATGCAGAAATATCAAATAGAAAAATGTTTAAAAACATGTAAAATAATTAATTTTTTGTAAAAAATATATAACAGTTTAGGGTTGCTTAGGTAATAAATAGCAAAAAAATATGATTACTAAAATGAAAAGAAAACTTGTATAGATGTCTCAAGACTTTAAAAAATATTTAAGAGCAAAATCAATAAATCTTAAGTACAAAATAGCTAGAATAAATATGATAAAGCTTTTTTACTTTAGGAGTAGCTGTTTTATCTTCAGAAATACTAGGTATTGCAACATTGTAATTAGCTAAAGAATTCAAAAGTGTTGCCACACGAGGTCTCTCAGGCATTTCTTCCTGAAAATGAAATTGGAAAACTTTTCAAAACTAAGAAATACTTTATTTTTAATTTAAGATATTCTTTAAGGAAACATAATGTGAGAAAGATTCAATATTTTGACAGTTAAATTTGAAATAAGAAGAAAATCAAAAGTTATAAGATAACTTACATGATACAAATAGAGATTCTTTTCATAGCTAGAGAGATTTCCTTCTGTGATAATAGGCTCGCCATCTTGATGATCTAAAATATAATTTAATGAAATAAGTCATTCTAAATCTTTAGTATCTGACATCAAAAATAGCAATTTTCCTCTATACATATTAAATATATGTCTCATTTTATGCAATTAAATCATTCTGAGAAACCATAAAATACAAAATTACTATAAATCAATCTAAAAAATGTAAGAAAATTTAAATTGTAAAAGAGATAAATAATTAAAAGATATTTATACTATAATTTTCCTAATGTAAAATAAAAAAACTTAGAATTATTTAAACTCTTTACAGTACCAAAATGATATCAAAAATTTTAATAGAAACTGGCTGTTTCACTGAAAGCACTAAAAATATGAGAAATTTATATTTTGTAAAAAAATAACAATCATAATCTTAAAACTCAGTATAAAATAATTTAATACACAATTCCTGAAATAAGCTATTTTTTTTTCAGAAGTCCAAAGAATTGCAGGAATCTGTTTTCCTTCTATGATGTTCATGATTTTTGCTATTTTATTTACATTTATGGTTTCTAAAACTACTAATTTATGTATTTTTAAAAAGAAAATAAATTTCTATTTTTTTATATTATTTAACATTTTGTTCTAAGTTTAAAGTTATACATGTATTTTATTCTTTACCTCAAATGATTTGCTTAATATTTGAGCAAATAAATTGAAAGTTAACTGATATAGTAAATACAAATATTAAAGAAAATCTTGTTTCCATCATAAGAGTGAAAAAAAAATGAGTGCATACTTGGAAAAATGCCTCTGTAAGAGCCTTTATACCTATAAAAGCTTTTTGAAAGCCAATGAAAATTACTTGAAAATATGACCAGAATGATCTAAAAATTAACCAGAATGATCTTGAAATCTATTGGCAATTTATATACACATTAAAATGTAAAATTATATTCCCATATTACTTAGCATTGACCGATGGTAAAAATTTACTGTATGGTCACCCTTGGTGACTTTTTCAAAATTTCGTCAAAAATCTTGCCATTTTGCTCAAGGGAGAC
>JAPDSC010130116.1:0-23250 GCA_026290005.1 Latrodectus geometricus
TTAGCTATTCTCGTAGATTTAGCATCTGCTCAACAGAAATATTTCTTGACTTTGCAGAGTTTCTTAATCATATATATTTTTTTTTAAAATGTGATCAAACACTTTAAATTTCATTAGACATAAAAAATTAATTTGCCTTTTTGCTTATGTTGACTTCAAACACTTTTTATACAAGAATTCAAAGCAAAGTTATGCTAACTAACTTTTGAAAATTCACAAAAATGTCTTCATTATTCTTGTTTCATGAATATATATATATATATATATATATATATATATATATATATATATATATATATATATATATATATATACTACTTTTTAGTTTGTTAAATCTGAACTTAGAATTTTCTTTAAATTTATGATCTTATAATAAAAATTGTTTGGAGTTACGTTACTTTACTTTCTTTAAAACATTTGAGGTGAAAGAATAATTAAGCTCTTCTAAAAGTTAAAAGTTTGCTTACAAACACCTGAAATTCTACGAGAGAGAGATTATGTGCATTCTAACTCTCTTACCCACACAAAACAATTTTATGAATAGTTGCTATGAAATATTTTTGACCTTACAATCGCGTGTTTCTAAACAGATTACAAGAAATTTTATTTATTCGTTTTTTTTAAATAAAGAATTTTTAAAAGTTTCTCTGCGGTGGTTTATCAAATTTAATGAAACTATTGGGTCAATCAATCATTTTATTAATAAAAATTGTTTTATGCAAACTAAAGTGTTGATTTTTAATACACTGATAAATAAAGTTATTTAAATTTTTAAGACTAAATACAAAAATATAAAGCGCCAATGCTCTAACTGATCACTGATAGCTTTAAATATGAATGATCAAAACTTTAATAAAAACAAAATGATTTAAAAAGAGTAGATTTCATGAAATGTACTGCATTTTAATATATCTTGTAATGATTGAAGTAAATCAAAGTTATCGTGTAAAAAAAATGAAAAAAATATAGTTTTAATTCTGTAATTAAAAATTTTATCTTGAAGGGAATGTGATTTTGAATATAAAAATCTTTTAAAGTATTTGAATTATAACCTAAGTATTGGTATTAGGTTTTTAGTTTATCATAACAAAAAAATCTTTTTATGATGCGATACACCGCTTTAGGAAAGTTTTCATTAATTGTTTTATAGTTTATACACTTTTGTCTGTTAATCTGCTGGAATGAATTCATGCTTAAAAATTTAGACCTAAACTTCTGTCAGGTTATTTTTATTTAATTCTTTGAATTTTTGCTTTTTTGTTATGCCCGCATAGAAAAAAAAATCTGCAATAGGATTTATTTTTTTCAAAAAGGAAATTCAGCCCAAAAAGTGGTGTCTCTCATATCTAAATACACTTTTCTCTGTGTATAATATCCAAACTGAGTAATCATGCGGTATGCAGATTTCAAATATACATTCATTTGAACAGAGGTAAAATAATTGAAGTGGAAGAAGCGAGTACATCTATGTAAATGAAAAAATTCTTTATAGTGTTTTGCTGAATTTTCTGCCCTGGTTTGAACGAAAATAACTGCACAGAATACTGTGACATTTATATCAGCATGTGTCCCATACATCAATCAGAATATAATCGAAATTTAAAATGCATTGACTGTAACCTACTTTTGCAAGAAATTTCTTCATAGAATGGAATCTTTATGAAATGGACATCGTAGACACAATGCACTTGTCAATCTATGTTTGAAATCATGGTTGCATGAAAAACGATATTCAGATTATTTTGACAAGCAGTAGCTATTTACGTAACAAACGTATTTAAAAAAAAAACCCTAACTCAATAACAGATAAGAACATTTTCCCGTTTGTTAGAGTAAAAACTAGTTGCTCACATCTACAAATTTGAATAAAGAAACTCACTGTTGTCCGAAATTTTATTTCTCGGCCTTTTGAATGTGGACTCATGTAATTTGAACGTAAGATGTATCACATAATTAAGTAATTGACATCATAATGATTGTGAATGAAAAAGAAGTTTCTGTTAACAAGCAAAAAGAAAATGACTTAGTAATGCGAAAAGCAGATGAATGGTTAATTAAAGTAAAGCCTATTTTAAAAAATCTTTCTTTGTTAAAAAAATGGGAAAAAGTGTTTTTGAAAAAGTAGTATTGAAATAGAAAAACAGATTGTCCACTTTGTCTGATTGTTATCAATCAAATGAAAAAGTAAGATTGTTTTCAATTATAAATTTTGAATGTATGTTTTTTTATGAATATACACATTTATTGTTTCTAATACTAGATTATTTATAAAGGTAAAAACGGTCTAACAAAAAACGTTTTAAAATTATTTTACTATTTCAAGAAATTTCTTCTTTAGAGGTATTTTAACGGTACTCTGCGAGTTCATAAAAACAAACATCTATGACAGTGATTCTCTCTATCTCTTTCTCGTCACACCACACGTTTAACTGTTGCCGACACTGAAAGAAAACGATTAGTTTAAAAGTTGTTTATTTAATTATAATGCATAGAGTAAAATATTTATGAAAAAAATTTGAATGAAAAATAAAAAGACACTACGAAAACATCTGTATGTTTATTAAGGAATCAATTACAATATAATAATAACGATACTTTTAAGAGAAATTTGAGCTTGATGGTATTTGATAATTTTATTTATATTTGGTCTTAAAAATGACAATGCTACTCTCATATCGTATTCTACATTTAACATTTTCGATCTTTTTTTTCGCTTTTATGTTAGTTAGGACTGAAAATCCGAAATCACAAAAAAAAGATATAGAAAATTGCAGTTGTAGATATTGATGACATTTAAAATTTCTGCACCTTTTATTTTGTATGCATGTTTAATGCATACAAAAGAAAATGTAAGAAAAATATAGTTGAGAACTTTTATAAAATGAACCAAATATTACATTTTATAAAAGGTCACAACTATCGAAGATAAGCATAATTATTAACTGTAAGAAAAATGGTATTTAATTGTAAAAACAAGTTTTCTATTGCAGTATAATTTTCTTGACTTAAACAAAATTTCCTCGTAATAAAAAAATTACAGTTTTTTTTCTAAAATTTGGCAAAACACTTCAGAGTTAGGCGTCACTCAAAACTGCCACGGCACAGTATTTGAGAATCAATGTTCTACATATTATAAAGGAAGTACTATGCATACCCATATATTTTATTGAGTAAATACCAACACACATTCGTGAACAATTTCAATATTTCTGGCATTGTCAGAAAAGTTTTCTTTATTTGGGTATGTCTTAACTGAAATACCTATAGATTAAGTTTTTTTTATTTAACAGTGCTTTACAATGTAGATTGAAATTTTATGATTTATAATTGTACATTATTATGTTGATTAAATTTCGTCACAATGAAGTTTATACATCATTTCATCTCTCGATAAACACTGGTGCAGTACTTCATGCAAATATCATTTCCTGCATGTAGTGTTCCATAGCAACCGCTATCAACCTTTGCTTGTTTCCTATATTATAGCAATCCATGACACTATTTCTTGATCCATAACTGGAAAACGAACTTAAGAAAATTGAACCATAGAAATTTCATACACTAAAAAATCATTCACACAAACAAGTAAAAAGTTACATGATTCTGAATCAAAGCAATTCGTCAGAAAATATCAAACCTGTAAGTTTGGTCCTGCACCAACCTTACCTGGGCTAAGGTTGGTGCAGGAGCAATCTTAATTAACCCAAAAATGTTCTTCTTACATATTTATCTGAGATAATTAATTAATAGTTTTAATTAATAATTTTAATAATAAGTAATAATTTTTCTATGAATGTGCACTGCATTTCGGAGGACTTTCATAATAAGAGGCACATATTCCCCATTCACAAGCGAGGAAACTCTGAAAATTCTCAAGCACCCACCCAGATAGGCATGCAAGCAGAAAGCAGAACTGGAAATTTATCTTTCTTAGCGCAACATTGGTTGGAATTGAAACCAGAGTGTTTTTCTCTGAATTGTGATTTTACTATCAGTGTCGGTAGGCTTTAGATTAATACACAGTCCAAATATTTAAGCAAAATTTACTAATGATTGAAAATTGTTTAAAAATTTTTAATTAAATAGATTTTAATTAAAATTTTACTTAAATTTCAACCATTTAATTAAAATTTTAATTAAATGGTTGAAAATTGGGTATAAAATTTCATTTAAATAAATTTAAAAAATACTGATCTATTAAATTACACCTTATCAAAATAAGTTCTTAAGGAGTAAATAAAATTGCTTAATGTTGTTAAACACTTAAATTTTGAAAAATTGGAATGATTGACTGAAGAAAATGAACAGTAATTTAATTTTAATTAATATTCCGCAGAATTCATTATTGAGAAGTATACAACATTTTTAATAATTGAAATTTAAAAGTGTTTGAATTTTCAAAATACTTGTTTGATGTCAAATATCGACTATTCCATTATTTAAATTCAAAATATATAATTTTGAGATGAAGTTGTGTTATGATGTGATTTTAAGATGAAGGCCAATTTCGAAATTTATTAAATATTCCAATTTAATAAATTTCATCAATATATTTATACTACTTGTCTTTGAATGAAAATAATCATTTAATTTAAGGAAGTTTAATAAAACATCCACTAATAGAAATGTTTCAAGATGTGGAATTGTCATCTCCTTATGTATTTCATTACTAAATGAGAAAATGTGTTTATTATTTCACCACATATCATATCCAAGAATATATAACATCATATCCAAAATATAATATTATGTATTCTAAAGAAAAACAAGTGGATAAAAAATAATTCACCAGTCTAAAAATAAAAAATGGTTAAGATCCTTTCCTCGGGATCAAATTATGAAGTTCAATATAATTAAATTTAACCATCCCAACAGTGATCTCTTAAATAAAGATATACAAGTCATTTCACCAATGAAGAAAATTAAAATACCTATTAAAATTTCTAAAAATTAAACGTTTTGCCAAAATTACTGGTTTGTTATTCTACGGGTACTCTATGCTCACGGAGGCCAACTCAGACATACAGTTTAAAATGGATTTCAAACCTCAGCAAGTATCTTCACTTGAAGTGAAGAATCAAACCCACAAACTGTCGAACTAGAGGCAAGAGAGCTATCTATTCTGTTGCACTCTCGGTAGCCGATAATGATTAAATAATAAAAATAATAAGCTGAAACATATATATAATTTCTTTTTTTCATAAATTATTTTACCCAATATTTTCTTTACTGCTTATTTTTAAATTAAATATCTTAAATTTAAAATTTATTTAAAATTAGAATTACAATTCTAATTTCTTTACAAATGTAAGCAATAAAGAATGCGGATTAAATTTAAATTATTAATTACATTTATATATATCAATATGTTTGTGTTTACTTATATATATGTATGTATATACCGCAAAAATCTTTCTTTCAGCAAGTATCTTTCAAGCAACATTCAAACAGCTATATTTGTTAGAGTAAAAAACTTACTTTTTATTAAGGATATAAATACAATCATGGTTAAAAATAGCTTAAACTTGACATTTAAAAGCTATTTTGCTTCACAGTAGGTGATAAAATCTGCGGATATAATTTATAAATATGATGTTTTGTTAATCCCCAGTTGGAAAGAACCCAAAAAATGTAAATAAATAATAAGAGAATTAAAACACTTCCCGAAATAATTTAGTTTCGATTTTTATTTACCAAAAGCTTTAGTATTACATAGTAAAGGTTTATCTTTTATATTTTTTCATAGACTTCATTCATTTAAACTTTATTATAAAAATGATTACGCTTTTACGATAAAATTGCATCTGCAATCTTTCTTTTCTTATTTGTTATATATGTGCGTTAAGTTTAATTAAAAATTCTAAGATCTTTTTTCGATTATTTTGTTCATTATAAGAGAAGATTACAAATTTGTTTCATAAATATATTTTACTAGGTACTCTTAATTATATGGTTGATTGGTATTTATATAAATGAAAACTTGTATTTATGTAAGCATATGTTTATAAAATGTTTTTAAAATTTCAATTATAATTTATCAATCAATTTTTTCTTTCTTCACATTCCAATGAGAAGATTTATTTTTGTAAGAGAAATTTTTCAGAATTTAGAGATTTCATAGAAAAATTAATTATCTTCTTATTGATATTTTTCAAATGTTTAATTTTAATAAAATAATGTGTATAAGAAATACAGATTTTCCCGTTTTTCATATTTTTAAATAAAAAAAATTCATTTGTTTCAGTTGATGTGTTTTCAAACCAGTAATCTTTTAAAAAAACGAATTCTAAATATACATGTCAAATGAAATAAATTAAAGAAATTAATTAAATTAAGATTTAAAAAAAATTAATTAAATTTTTATTGAAAAAAAATTTCATATAGACTATTTATTCTAAAAAAGGATAATCCTTATTTATACGTTTATGACAGAAATAATTTAAAGAAAATTTTTTATACCTAAATTTCTTAAAAAATGTGTTAAAAGAAAAATAATTAATCTGTTAATAAATAATATTTTGTATAAAACTTTTTTTGATATATTACTACATAAAATATTATTATGTATATTTAAAATAGCTTAATAATTAGTAACAGATTTTAAAAAATGTGACAATAAATGTTAAATATGAAATATTAATGTACTAAAAAATAATTTTATTTGTATAAAATTGTTCTATAATAAAGAACATAAAAAGCACAATAGCAATGGTAGTTTTACATACTACTCATACGTATTTTTCCCAAAGCTCAGCAAGGGGATAAAGTGATGGCAAATTTACAAAGGGATAGCTGGAAAGTGTGCCATTGTGATCCTGGGGTTCTCGTAAAACAAAAATAAGAATCTTACCCTTAAACTTGGCTTACAGCCCCCAGGGGCATCATTTAACATGGTGATTGCGATAACAACATATTTTACTTGTCTCTATTACCGAACTTGAGAAATCTTCGTTTGGATCAGGATCTATTTCACTTTTTTCCCACACTGATAATGACGTCCTCACCACTGCGGCTTAAAGTTTGCAGTATATTATATACAAACGATTTATATGTTTCCAAAAAAATTGTAATTAAAAAAAGAAATATTTATATTTCAATGAATACATTTTTATATATTTAAAAAATACGAACTATTTACGAAATATGAAAATTTTGTCTTTGTTTTGTTCCATAATACAATAATTATTCATAATATCCTAGAATCTGTTTTTAAATTTTTTTCTTCCTCAATCAAAACTTTTTTTTTTTTTATTTTATCTTACGCCCATCTCCAGCATCTCTGCCATATGAGCAGACATGTAAAGTAATGATGAAGCTTTAAAAAAATATAAATTAGCTTTCGTAGATTTGTCTTCCAGAAACATCAATACAATGGGCCAATGCCAGAGGTAGTTACCATCCATATTCCCCATGTGGCGCAGAGGGTAACAATTTGAATTCTTGACTCCAATAAGATTTAAATGCTTTTGAAAATAGTCGTGTAAAGCAAGTAAAGCAACTTCAACAGATTGGCTCAGGTAATTAGGGATTCTACCACTATTATTGAGAGAGACACTCCCTCTTTTATCCTCAGATGCATCACTATACAAGGAATCTATTTATTCTCTAATTTTTTAATATAACAACGAGGCAGAGGAGATTCAGGTTATGACATGAGACATCCCACTTTGGCAAGCAAACCAGCCGGTTCGTTTTCAAAAATGTCACAATAGCTGTTAATCCTCAGGAGGGCTATGCTCTTTCCAGACTTTTTTAAGTTCAATTATCTTCACTAAACAAGAATGAACAAGTATTTTTGCATTACACTTTGGATTCGATGCTGACAAAACAACAGCTTGAGGAATGAATGATTAACAATATTGTGTTCAAAACAACTTTCCAATTTGTCTATTGCAAATAGTATTGCCACTATATCACCATCGAATCTGTCATGATACTTCCCAACAGAAAAGCTAACGCTGAAAGTACTTGAATAGCATCCAGTAGAAACTTTTTTAATAGCATCTTTTGATGAGCCATTAGTTAACAAGTATAACCATTTATCAAAAGAATATATGCAATATATAGTAGGAAGAACGACAATTTTGAAGGGAAGAAGTTTAGAAATTGTTTATCCACTAAAAACAAGATCCACCAACTTTGAATATCCAAGCCTTAGATGAATGAAAAAAGATATTTTATAAAGAGCTTATCTAAATAATTGAATGCACGTTACAAAAAAAAGCATAACAAAAGATAGCCTCATTGCTTTAATTTTCTTTGTTTACGCAAATTTATATAAAAATATTGCCATTCCTTTATAAATAGCAGATTTGAATATGAAGTAGAATTTTACTACTTTTCTTTTCCTCCTGTGAGTCTGGGGTATGATTATAGAAGAAAGATGAGCTTTTTTTACTTGTTCCCAAGGTTTTTTCATTGAAAATTTCCCCTATATTTTTGCAAATATCCCATTTATAAAAATAACCACTGTTGAAATAGGAAAATGCTTATTGCTCTTCTGAAAACGTCTTCCTGAATTAGTGCTTTGAATTTTCCAGCTTTCCTCCCTGGTAATAGGAAAATAAAGTATAGTATCTGTGAAAAATGCTCTTAAAAGGCAAATGTACATTGTACTCTCAATGAAAACTTACAACTTCAAGCTGAAGGTGGTATAATAGAATGTGTCAAGAATTGTCCGTTGACCAGATTTATTAAGATGATAGTAGCTTAGCGAAATGGAAAACAAAAAATAAAAAATCCTCAATGGAAATGTTAATCGCGTATTCATAAAATAATAAAATGGTTGGTAATAAATATAAATGTATTGCGGTCTAACTTATTGAAATTATAACACCCTGAAAGTAAACAAATAAAAATTAAATATTTTACACAAATGTGGCATAAATGAATAACAAATCTTAAAATATGAAAGCTGTTTATGTTTTGTAAGGGCAATAATTAGTAGAATTAATACCCGCCCTGGACAGCCAAAATGATTCTCATCTTGTTAGGCATGTAGTAAAATCGGTTTTGGATAAGAGAAACAGGTAACACATTCCTTGATGAGTCAGGTCTGTTTCACACGTCATCAATCATATTAGTTGGTTGCAGGCGGAGCGCAAATTTCTCAGCAAACCATGACAGATGTACTTAGTTGATGAGAAGTCATACAATGAATGATCATACAAGTCAATGCAACATTCGATTTTTTTCTGTATAAGAAAAGGTCTGACCACCACGAGCAACATGTGGTGTTGAATTATCTTGATGAAAGAGTCGTTTCATTCACCTTCGAAGGTAGAGCACAAGCATTAGCAATTAGTTTTTAAAGTGTATAGATCGTCACTTAAGCTACCATTTTCGAAACTAAAGATATACATGTTATTGCTTAACGACTACTCATGCAATCACCCTTTAATGATATCAGAAAAACAATAATCATTTTTTCTGCATGCCAAAGACAAATCATGGTCATCAGAATGATGCACGTAGAGTTGAGACTCCTCTGGAAAGATGATATTATACCACTGTTGTATCCATGTATTCTTCTTGGATGCTATAGTGTCATAGTCTCTCTCTTTGTTGAATTATCAAAATATGCCGATGTAATAGTCACTATAGTGAAAACCCATGGAAACGACAGTCTGTCAGCATAGGAGACGGGGGTCTTCTGTATGATTAGGAGTCATTATCAGTCCCAAAAGTTTTTGAGTTCATATTCCGATTTAACCGAAGACCAATTATGTTCACTAAAGGTAGATAGTGTACGTTAAATGCATCATAATCGCTATGTCCTCCAAGTAAAATGAAAATTTTGTGGGTGACCAGACAAATATTGAAGATTTTTGCATGGTCCCTACTTCTAAATGATGAGGACGTCTACCCAGTAGCTTTCATCTGCCTAGTAGAGACCGACTCGGCTAAGTATAAGGAAGAATGCTGGTGTTTACTCTTTTATCAAGGAGGGCGTTCAGTATGACCTCCAGAAATACATTGATTCCATATTCATGTGACAGTTTTTGAATTTCAAATAATGTGAATTTATTATCACATAACAATAATCCACAGTTTTTAAATATAATGTTGGCAATATTTCCTTTTTATTTCAGGCATCACACAATATTCTGTAAAACCCAGACTTTACATGACTAAATAAGAATCTCCTCCACATATTTTTTTTATTTTTTATGCTGTGCTTCAATTGTTGTTTATCACTCTACATGTTTTGAAAAGATAATTATTTATATGTTCTTCTTTTCTTGCGATTTTCACATTCGTACTAACGCTCCTTCCTGATGTTGAATTTCAATGCCTAACAATACATTTTTTTGATGTGAAAACTAATTAAATATCATCTTACCACTATAAATATTTAAGTAAAAGTGTGCAATAAAAGTACATTTATTGGATAATTGAAAAAAAAACTCGGAATGAGAAGAGAAATTTATGATACCAATGAGTGCAACAAATAACAAAGAATGAAAGAAGGTTTATAGTATTTTATTTATCAAGATATTCCCCCAGAAGCATCCATCAATGCGATGTATGTTCAGTTTGAGTTGCATAACGTGCCATGATCTCTGGGGTATTTCAGATACAAAAAAACTCAATGTCTATATAAAAATGCCAGTTCTTAACAATCTTAAAATTCTTCAAAGAATATTAGATTCACAGTACATTACTCTGAATGAATTAGAAGTACAAATGCTTGGGAGTAGTAAATAAGGATCAACGTTAGTAGAAGCTCAACATTTTGGACAGTCAACAACTTTACTGTGGGAAGAGGATAATATCTTAAGGAAAAACATCATTCTGTTTGCCAGGAGATCATGAGTTCCATACCAAGCCACTATTGCTGATACAGGCGAATTCCATTTTGAAGAAAAAGTCTTCTCTCATTGCTAGTTAAAAATTCCATGCAATCTAATATTACTTTATTTCCGTGGTGCAGCGTTAACTACAGAATCTACAGTATCTTGTCATTTGTTGTGGCTCGAAAGCACGAGGCGTTATGTTCAGCTTCTTCGGTTGGCAAAAACAGGCAGCCAAAAATAAATCATAATATCTTAACCTAAATTAGGTAAGCTGATAAATTTTGAATCGTTAGTTCAACAACTATCAGCGTTCAGTTCAACAATTTGTGGGTTCGAATTGCACCTCATGCTTGGATGTTTATAATGCTCCAGAGTTTTTTATATGCTGAGGGTACCTGGTCCAATTAATCCTCATATACATAAACATTGAACTATAAGTAAACCAAACGTATTTTTATATAAATCTACACAGTTACAAGTAGTGATCGATTTCATTAATGGAAACATTGAACAATGAAGTATATGTTTTTATAATAAAAATTTCTCATAAATATAAATAATTTAGAAATTTTAGTCATTATATGTTAAGGCAGCTAAAATTTACAAGTGATGAAATTATACTCATAAAGTTGTATAATGCAGCATTCCATTACAATGATCCTCCTAACTAGTGTAATCATTCATTCCCTGTCCATTCATTCAACCTACTTGACATAGGACCTGTTTAATGTTTTGTTGAATTGTAAATGTGTGGTTTTATTTGAGAACCTTTAAATCTTGTTTTAATGAGATGAATTGCATTTTAAAATAATGCCGAGTACCTGATCTACTACTGTGAAACAGCAAGATGAATAACAAAAAAAGTCTGATTAGACAGATTTCTATGTGCGTATTTCTTTCCCGACCAACATCAGAAGATAAAGTTTTGATAATAAATCTCAGTGTTTTAATAATACGTATTTTCTCTCGTGTTATTGAGTGTTTAGCTTTCCATCTATCTCAAGTCATGTAGAATGTGAGTGCAGAAGCCACCAGTTTAGAATAAGGATCGATAACATGTCAAGTTGAAATAAAAAACTCTGGAAAATCAATTTTTGCATGTTTATGTCACGTTTTAAGAATTCATCAAAGAAAAAGTGAATTGAGGAATATAAATTGTTCACATTAAAATTCAGAGATCATAAACAAAACATTAACTTAAATCACAAATCTTAGTATCCGTAAAATTACTAAACCGAATTTGTTATACATAAAAAAGGAAATCTGAAATTATAAGCAATTCAAAATATGGATAATTTGGCATGCATATAGATCATCTATGGTGGATATCAAATCTAAAGAATTGATTTTAAATTTAATGAATTAATATGCAAACTAACCACAGCAACAGAAAGTTTGTGAATTTTGGATGTGCCTATAAAAATAATATAAGCATCATTTGATTGATTATCAATAAATTTATTATATAATAATCGAAAACAAAGCCTTGTTTCTTAGCCTAGTACTTCCACTCCGAAAGCAAAAGTCCGAGCTTCTATCCTCGGGTTGCGTAAAATCGTCCCAGTCTTTCATTCCTTCAGTGGGTGGATAAACTGAGTACCAAGCATGCTTGGGAGTTAAACACTAGGGATTTCCTTATATACGCATTAGGCCTTGGCCCACTTATGGACTGTCGCGTCACAGGTTTAAATTTTTTAGTTTTAACGATTGAGTATGGTAAATTTTCAGAAGCAAATTTCGAAAAACCAGAATCTTCAAAAAAAATAAAAAATAGTAAAAGTAATGGTAAAATCTAAATAAAAATGAAATGAGGAACAGGAGAATATATTTATTTCCTTCGGTTTTACCAGAAATATTAAAAAAGTTAAGAGGAATAATAGCAGTGAACTTAAATCACTAAATATATTAGCAAATTGGAGAAAATTAACTTAACTAGAAGTTACATTTTTTAAAAATTAATCCTAGATATTTTAAATTTTTAAAATTTTGAGAAAAATAGCATTTGTTGTCTGTATATATATATATATATATATATATAGACACTACAAAAGCTATTCTAAGAAAATATGTGCGACAAACTTCCGAATATTGAATGTAAAATTGTTTTGATTCAGAAGGATAATATTGCCACACACATATTACAAATATAAGAGTTCACCAGAAAAAATTGATAACTAAGCACATTTCTTTGTTGCCGTTGCTTGTTCTGTTATAAAACTTGCTCCATAAAAGCTAACCAACAAACCATTTTCTTTGAGAATATTATTGAATAATTTGTTTATCAAGCGTGAAGGGCGTGAATATAATTTTGAAAATTTTTGATTTATCCAATTAAAGAGGAAAACATTTTTTTCTTATTTTGGTAGACAATTTAAAGCAAAATTTTTAAAATTCTGAAACAAATACATTAGGTGAATTTGTCTTAACTAATATCTTTTAAAAAATGACACTACATTTCTGAAAATCACACACTTCATTCATCAATCTTCAGAATCATCTTGAATTTTTTTATAAATGCATGATTATTATAACAATTTGTAAAGCTGTTATAAGTGTGTGCAATTCTAAGCATTTGAAACAAATTATTTGACCAAAATATATTTGTTACATAGATATTTCTTATTATGAGACATTCATGATTCACTTGGTTTTAAATAATAAAATATTTATTTTTTATATTGTGTAACTGCTCTATGAAATATAAAAATGAATTATTGTTATGAATAAAGCTTTAAGATTTAACTTTTATTCGTTGGGTAATTAATTCTTCCATTTCTAACTTTGAAACTTTTAAATTAAAAAATGAATGCATTAATACATAAGAAATGAAAAAGATATGTATGTGATTACAAATTTTTTACAGTATAGCTTTATGTGCCGATAAGAATATTGATTTCAAAATAACTTAAATATTTATTTACGAAAAAAATAACTCATGTCATAAAATTTAACATTGGATTATTATTTTTTTTTTGTTCAAATATTTTTAAAACGCTTGTACGTATTTCTAAATATTCATAGAGTAAATAATAAGTGATATTAAGCATATATACTGAACAGTTTTTTATATATCTACTAATATGTTACCTCAAATAAAACTTTTCTAAACTATATTGCTTTCTTTAAACTTCTATTTATCCAACTTCTTTCAGAGAATATTCGAGAGAATTTTATCTATGCATTTTATAGTTTTATTTCTTAATAAAATTATAAACAATTTCCTCAGTAAATGTATTTCCTCCAAAGGAATTTTATTTATATTTACTACACTAAACATATTTCTCTAATATAGTTTCTTAAGTAAATATGCAACTTAAATAATTTATAATAATTTATATTCTATTATATTCTACGTTATTATACTTCTTTATAATTTTAACACAGTATTTCAAAAATTATTGAAATATCATCATGAAAATTATAAGGAACAATGGAGAAACAAAATAAATTTCATAAAAAGGAATTTTATTTATATCTACTGCTCTAAATTTCTCTTATAAGGAGAATAGAAAGCATGTTAGTTACACACAAAAATTTAAATACAGTTTGAATATTGCTTACAAAAGTATCAATTTTAAAATTAATAACAATGTGGAGTTTTATGACAAAACAACTTTTGAAATTATCTAAGCTCAAAATAATAACTAAACTTAAATATTATTAAACATACTCATTATAATTGTAAGTATTGTGTCATTGTTTTTGAAATAGATGATTAAATATGCATTATAAAACGATACAAAGACAAAGTGATGATTAAAAATGGAGACTACAAAAGAGTGATACGAAAGTTATCGAAATATAGAGCACCCTATAAAATCACAACACAACATTTCGTCATATATTTACTTCACCAAAGGAGATTTATTAGTTTATTTTCTGATTTATTGATTTATATATGCTGTTAAAATTTAGCTTTTATGCAAAGAGGAAGTATCCCTTTGATATAAAACAGAAAGAGATACTTTCTGTTAATAAGTCCATAATGTTTATCCAACGGATCTATTTTTTTATCAACATTTGAAAAGAAAGCCATGTTTGAATATATCAAAAGATAATAATTCCTAAATAATATGAAAAAATCATAGAAACATTGTTCCTTACGTTCGTGTGAAAAGTATTACAAGGTTAGTCGCAAAAAAAGTAACAAAAAGTTTAAAAACAATAAAAATGTGACATTGGTCAAAGATAAGAAATAAAAAATTATGGGAATTATACAAACTGATACTAAAATCAATATATATTAGAAAATGTCATAATAAATATAAAATATTTAAAAGGAAAGATTTTTGCTATAACATTTCTCAGAATTTAAAAAAAAATCAAGGCAAGCTGCTTAGGCTTTTGTTATATTTACTAAAAAATTATTCAAAAGAATAACAAGTATTTTGAATATCAAAACGTGAAAAAAAATATTGCAAACAAAACTAATAAAAATAACAACTAAATGATAATGTCATATTTGTTCTCACTGGGCATTTTAAATTGGATCAAAGTTAAAATTCAATTAATATACTTCAAGCTGTGTAGAAACGGCGTTCCTGCTGTTTTGTTCAGCAAACTGATTCAGGAAATATGGGTTTTGGTTTTAAAACATATTTCTTGTTCGTTGGTATTATGATATTTTTGAATCTTATATTGTTGAGCATACTTTTTAAATATTTAAAGACCAAAACGAAGGTGGTTATGATTTTGATATTTCAAATGATGAATACAAAAAATTAAAGAGTAACTTTAATTTTGTTTTCATCGAAAAAAAAACTGTTTCTCTAAATTCCAACATAACTTTCTAATACTTAATTAAAAATCTTTTATAAATTATCCGCCCACTTGAAAGACGCTGTCATCACCCAGACCATCCCAGTCTCTCCTTACTGTGTTTGCTTCTTGAGTGAATATATTTTTCAGGATTGAACTAAAAATTGGGTGCACAGATTGCAATCAGTGCAACCATTGCATTTTATCATCATGATCAGCGTAACAATTTTCTTTTATGGAATTTGTATAATGGTGAATATAATGAAACTTATATCAGAATCTTGGTCTTAGCCTATTAAACCTATGTTATACTATATCTAAAGCCTAAGTTATATTTCATTTCAAGATTATTACAGAATTCATAATTAATTTAAATGGTATTGTAAATAATTTATTCCATAATGCACACCATTCAGGAACTGTGCTTGTTTCCTGAAGGGAAGTGCATGTTTTTCTTCTCTTTTAAAACCTGTTATCTAAGGAAAACATAAATATTTGAAAGTAACACAAAGGAGGAATACGTTTGATGCATAGAACTACCCTTTTTACCCCTTTTTTTCTTTGTGTATTCACACACAGTAATTTTTAAAAATGGAAAAACAGTAATGATGTATTTTATTCGATATGTTGTAAATTAGTTTTTCTCTTTCCCAAAATGCCACCGACCGGAAATAAGTTAAAACGAAAATGTGTGTGAACACAGTCCCACTTTACACATGCAATAATTATGTATCTAAAGGAAATTTTCAAACAATTTGATATTTTTAAGCTAATCTAAAAGAGATACGTCAATTTGTAGTATAAAATAGTGGATTGAATAAAAATAAGTAAATATTGTCATACATTTGTAAATATAGTAATTTTTCTAATTGCGATTCAAACTCAAAATATTTATATATATTTTAAATCATATTTATTTACATTATTCTTTTTCATAACCTAACATACCTTTTGAAAGAAATTTTAAATTCAAATTCTATAACTTTGTCACTGGTTGAGAAAGAATATTGATGAATTTAATAATTTGTACTTTTAAAACTTATAGTGGAATAACAAAAGTTCAGAGCCATGTAATTTAGCTTAAAGCCCTGATAATTTAGGAGATTCATTCCTGTTATCCGAATATAGTAATTTAAATCCCTATCTAATAAAAAATTCGTTGTATTCGCTAAAGCCGGCTGTGGCACATAAAATATGTCTTTGTTGCAATGTCATCCATGTGAAATGATAACACTGTGGGTAGCAATCCATTTCTTGGTGATCTTCTGCCTTGTCCTCGATTCTAAATTAGGATCTTCCCTATAAAGTGTTACGATGGCACACTCACTAGGTACCCTACTGCATAAGGTGCCGTCACTTCCGCCTCTTATAGTGCTGAACGACGGAAACCCTAGTAGCCGGGCATCATACACCAAGATTTTAAGTTTTATTGTTGATTCAGTGCAAAAATATATCCTTTTCATGTAAATTTAAATGCAAAAAAATTTTACACAATATTTTATAAAAATTTTTCAAAACGAATGCAATAATAGCAAAGCAAATATAATTATGCGAATATAGAATCAAATAAAAAAAACAATAAAGTTAACAGTAATATAATTAAGAAAAATATAACTGGAAGTACAAAAATAATTTTTTTAAGAAAGCCATCGCAAAAAACACTACTCTCCGAGACAAATTCTGTATGAAAAAGAAAAGTGTTACTTTTAGCAAATATATTAAGCAAACTACCTTCATTAATATCTTATGATCGATCAACGTCAACAAAATAATAAAAATTGGGATAGAGAAATTCTATAAAAATTAAACATTTTACGAAAAATGATAAAAAGAAACATTTTAATCTGAAAACTTGCATTTAGTATTTTATGTGAAAATATTAAATTTTTTATGACACGGAAAATATTTTTCAGCATATATTGGCGAAACTTTTCAAGCTAAATTAGCAAGCAAATTATTCGGGCGAAAGTTTTAGAATCTTAAATATTTCGTAAAAATAATCATTAATAACTCATACATGGAAATCTAAATTCAAATATTACTTATCGTTCTCAGAAAAATGGCTCAGTACCATTTTTTTCATAAATAATGTGTAGCTTAATAGTTGTTGAATAATAAAGTGATATCAATATTTGCAAGTATTTTTGTTCAAACACGTATGCTATGCAAAATGAATTAATAAAAAATACAAGAAAATATTTGGAATAACAAACATTCAATTTCATAAAATATGTAGCATAATAAAAGGAAATTGTGAAGGTTGCTTTTCAAAATTAATTTTCCTAGAAGATGTTGGAAACATAAAATAAAATAATAGGAAAAATGTCCATGCTCCAAGTTATTTATTTAAATTATTCATGTGGACTTCAAAGTTCGTGCATTGTTTAAAGTGATGCATTCAAAGTAGCGCATATCATGAAATATTTAAGGTGATTTTAAGAGAGATATGTACTCAACTTTATTTTATGCTTGTTGATATTTTTAAATTAGTTTCATGTTCAGTAAAAATATGCACTTTTTCCTCTTTCCCAAATTCACTCAAATTTTAAGTTCTCTCGTTTAAAATTTGTGAAAACAAATTATGGAGAAACAAAAGAGGAAACAGGAGAATTTTGAATGGAGAGAGGATTGCAGAAGTAATGAAGAATTAACTAACAAGCACACATTGATATTTATGCGAGGAAAACTTATTTAGCTTGGAGAACTTAAGAATTGCTACAAATTATAGTTTCGACACTTGTAATTTCATCCCTAACTACTAAATACGTCATCCAGTAGCTGTTTCTTTATTTTCAAATTTAAAACTATTACGTAGTATTCAACTGAACAGTTAAACGTTTCTGCAAATTTTTTTAATGAACTAGCATATAATTAGTTCCGAGATTACTCATAATGCTTTATTCAGTTGTTACAAAATGGAAAATCATCAGCACTCTCAAGTATCGGCATTGATTGTTGTGGATTCATACAAACATATTTATCAGTTCAGATGAGATCTGGACCTTAAGATTAACGGGTTTGGAATACTCACCAATTACTAAAAGCTTCGTAATTTTGAACCATGATAGGGGATGAGGTCACACCTGATATGGCACTCTTCTCTCCCCATCCGTGCAACTCTAGTGGAAGACCTTTGGGCATCACAGACTAACGTGGACATGTCCCTAGTCCCCAACCCATGGATTTTCAGGAACCCAGTGAGGGATACTGTGATCACCTTCCCATTTACTGTGCCTGAGACAAATGATGCTTCACTTTGCTGATCTGAACGGGAAATAGCGTAAAGCTACTAAGCCACTAAAGCACAATTTGGTATTAAAGAAAACATAAGAATAATTTCAATTTTCCCTCGTTTAACAAGGATCATCCTAAAGTTTCAATTCCGAGGATCACGATGCTACCACTGCACGACGAGCTCTGTAACACAGTACAAAGGATAACCATACAGCTGAAAACTGATATAAGCATTTTAATACAAGTTGCGAGGTGTTGACACAGAGTACATTTCATCGACATTATGCTTGATTAGATACTGGCTGGGATGAAAGCAAGGGAAAATTGTCACGGACAATCAGGAAGTATGAAAGTAACATCTTACTCATGATATTTATCAGAGTCTTGAATTAAAACCGAGATCTTTTACTCCTAAAAGCATTAACCAATCATCGGATCTAAGTGAACAGGCTTGGCTTTTTTGACAGATCTAAGTAGATACCTTTGCAGTTGATGCCTGTTGTAAAACATTAAAACAACTACATAGCTTTGTTTTCTAAAATGGTTTTTCGATAGATAGGGAGTATTATAGTGAACATAGTGGACTTTTATAACATACTTAAACAAATACTCTAAGCAGTTTATGGCTGTTATCAAACATTATGGTATTTACCGCATATTGCCTGCAACGAAGATTTTTTCCTGGTGACCTAGTGGTTGGACTACGATCAGTGGAACTTTAACTCCTGGATTTGATCCCAACTACTGATCAGCAACGAGAGATAGATATTGTGCTTTTGCCTTAAGCATGCACATCTTTTGAAGTGGATGTTGGAGAGTTTTCAGAGTTTCATCCTTTGTGACATGTTTAGGCGGGTCACTAATTAATAAACTCTGTTCCGGAAGACTTTATATAGCGGATATTAAAAATATCTTACAACGGCTTTCTCCCGTGTCCACTGCTGTCCATAAAACAGTGTCAAAAGAAGATTTTTCAATGGGTAAACTAATAAACATGGCAGATTTTGTAACACTAAGCAGATACCCTTAGCAAATGATGGCTGCTATAAATGTATTAGAAGATCTACCACATATTATCATCGAAGAGGATTTTTCTATAGACAATGAGTAGGACACAATATCCTTAGCATAAGTTGAAGAAAAAGTTAAATTTTTTTTTCCAGATATGTATTTCGGAATGAAATAAACTTTTCATTCAAATAAGCGTGATATCATTGTTGGTGCAAGCTTTCCTTGAAAAGTGCTGAGATGAAGGATATATAGCTGATGAAAACTGAATAGATGAACTGAAACATGACACTTAATAAGGCAGGTTAAATTATTTAATATCTTGTACAAATAAAAGCATATCAGTGTCACAGGTATGAGATTGGAAGCACATGATTCTTAATTTCAGTCTATTCATAATTTATTTTTATCACCTCTGTTACTTTATTTGAATTCAACTAAGTAAATAATAATAAATAAAATACTAAAATGCTTATTAAATGAAACTTATCATTATTTGAAATTTGTATTACAAATACTAACATCGTTTTAAAGCATCATTGGTCACTATATAATTGTAAATTAGAACACTTTTCAGACACACTATTTGCTATTACTATTAACTACGTCCCATTTGGTAGCCAGATCATTAGTGCTCTTGCTTTTGGTGCAACAGTTCGTAGATTGAAACCCCATCTTGGGTTTCGATGCTTGTTATTGTTCTGATTCTACATTTAGTAATGGGTGCTAGTCAAATTAGATCGCATGAGCAAAAAGGTACCTTATAGGGACAAAGAAATTAAATTAATTGATTAACGTTGTGATTGATTTCAACACTTGGCTACTGCACTGATAGAAAAAAGGATTAGTTTAAATAAAAAAAATGTAAAACCAATAATTTAATTTACTAGTAATGTTTACTTTCTTGTTATTGTTAAATATCCACAATATTTTACATTAATTATTACAATTTCTATTAATTATTTTTGTCATTCAAATTTATTTCATCTTCATCAAATTCAAGGAATGAATGTAAACTTTGTGCAATTTACACAACCATAATTACAAACATGATCCAAACTGTTATAAATGAAAAACTTTTTCTCGGGTAAAGACCTTAACAGTAATATCAAGAAATATAAGTTTGGATAAAAAGAAATCCATTACTTTTACGTGAACTTCAAGGATTCATTTAGATGTTTTTGATTAGCTTTTTGTGCAAATAATGTCAAACTGTTTTGAGGCGGATTTTTATCTTCTAGACTACTAATATGTTGGTCAATGTTTGTCATTTTTGTGATTTTATCGATATTTTCGATGATGGGATTACCTGTGCGTCATCAAACACCAATATGCCTGAATTGAATGAATGAAACCAAATTATATTTAATTTGATGTTAAAATATAGGAGTCATAAACACCATTCCTGGTTTTCCACTGCCTGACTGTTTTTTTTTTCCTTCATTAAAGAAAAACTGTGAATGCGTTTTCTCTTTGTTTTACATTTAATCGCACTATACCTTGAAACTGAATGGACCAAATAAAAAAACAGCAAATATTTTTAGTGCGAAGTGTGATCATTCCAACGAGCATAAATCTGAAATTGTGCGATTGATATTGAATGAGATATCGAACAGTACAGTCATCGACCTAAATTATAACGGATTTTTTTCTTCAACTAAATACTTCTATTTTTGAGAAATTGATAAATTTCACTGTCAAACTTGTAATCACAAATACAAAAAATTGTAGAATTGATTTCATTGATACCGCATTAATAATTTTTAGTATTGGTCATAAAGCAAATAAAATTTTAAAAAATTTCTTTTTCATATATTTTTCATGTTTTGATATCATATAAATTATTATTCACGTTAATATATATAATTATTTATAAATTAAACAATACATTTTTATATATTAATATCTGACAGCTAAGATTAATAAAACGTGCATTTATTGAAAAATGAGTGGATTTTATTGAGAGTAATGCCCACCGTAAAATAATATTTTGAATGAAATGCCGACAAGATGGCACCAGTACTAAGAGTAATGAGATAAACATTTCTTTATTTCGTTCTCCAGTTTTAAAGAAGAACAATTTTTCCATTCAAATCAAAAGTTTTCTTAAACTTAGATACCGTTTAAGTGATGCTTTAAAAGCTATTTGGAAACAAGCATTACTTTTCGTAATAACTTTCGTTTAAATCTCATTTTGATAGAAACATGATGGAAAATATTCTTTAAAAGAAATGATATGTGAACAATCATTTCAGCAAATGTTTTAGAGAAATTTCCCGTGAGGATATTTTAGTTTTTTAAGTTATCTATCTCTGTATATATTATTAAAATTATTATTGAATTTAGGTTTTAAAAATGGAAACCTTAAATATCAGGATCTGCTATTTATCAGCACAATTATATTATTTCATCATCATTTCAAAATAACATTTTAAAATGTATTAGACAAAATATTTTTGTGATGAAATACAAGGTTGGTAAAAATAATAGAAATGCTTCTACGGATGATTAATTTCTGTTTTTAAAACAACATTGCAAAAGATTGGGACTTTGAAGATTCAATAACAAACAAGAGTATTGCTTCAGAAAATCATAAATTTAAATAAATTAATTTATGTAACATGATTTACATCAAAAGTTTCTTAGATTAATCACTGTTTTCCTTCCATAAGAATTTGAAGATTAGAAATTAGTAAATAACAAAAAATATAAAGCTTATTATAGTTCAATCTAAAAGGTCAAACAAAATCGTTATATATCGATTTAGTTCTGTTACAATGAAAGATTAACTGATTCAGCATTGTAACATTTATAAATATGCATTTCTACTAAAATTTTCAAAATTCTGTCCCCGTTGTTTTACACACACACAACTGTTTCTATATTTATTATCTATCTTTCTATCTATCAATCTATCTATCTATCTATTTATCTATCTATCTATCTATCTATCTATGTGTATATATATATATATATATATATATATATATATATATATATATATATATATATATATAATTGATTAATATAGATATATAAATGATTAAAATTATCTTTAATTTTTATTTAATATTTATAGCAATATTTAAAAAACACACATTCAGACATTACTTAACATTAAGTTAAAGTAATGTCTGAGTTTTTATCTTCAAATCCATATTATGGCTGCATTACATAAAGCCCATCTATGGTACTATCCGTAACTTTTCTGTGCTTTTTATGGCCACGTAAAATATAGTTTTTTTTTTCGTCACTAATATAGTTTTCAAGATATTTGGCTGAATATAGTAGTGAAGGCTCAATTAAAGTGATATACTTAAATTGAGAAATTTGTTTGTTTTTTTGTTTTTTTTTATTCTGCATACATTCTCTTAAAGTTAATGCGGAAACTTTCTATTTCGAAAAAGGGATTTTTAATGAAGAAATTCACAAATTCAAAACTTTTAGAAAAAAA
>JAPDSC010130120.1:0-11100 GCA_026290005.1 Latrodectus geometricus
TTGAAACATCAATACAATTTCAACAATCGTAATTTTGTAATTTTTCTTAATTTAAAAAAAAAGTAACAACTAAAAAAATTTTTGAGATTCAGAATTATTTTTTTCTAATCACATAAATTAATTCAATACTTCATTTAAAAAATATTCAATGCTAGCAAATTTAAAATTTAAGTTAAAAAAAAGTTAAAATGTAATGCAATAAAAGCGCATTATAAGAATTTATAAATTAATGTTTTCAAGAATAGAGTTTTCCAATAAATTTTTTTTTTATCTAGTAGGTAAGTTATTTTATTATTTATAACTAATTAAAAAAATACTAAATTAGAATCGATATCTTTCTTCAAATAAGACATATGATAAATTAATTATTGTCAAGAATATAAATGGAATTACTATAATATATTTAAGTAATTATAAAAACCTGAGAAACGTTAATTTGATATCGAAGTTGTAAGAAAAATGTTCACAGCTAATAAAGTTATTAAAAAGACGTTCAATAATTTAACAGAAGTTGTCTATTTTTAATAAACACATGTCTATAAATTAAGGGTTATGGCGAAATCGGTAACTTAGGAAGTAACTCTAAGAAACTAAACAAATGTGATTTATTCATAAGGCTCATATATTAAAGAAATGAGAAACGATAAAAATGATGGTACTTGTATGATATCAGGTTACACAAGCTACTATTATAACTCCCTGGAGCACTTACACCACATTTCACCCGTACAATTAAACAGCACTTGGGGCAGAGAACTCCACTTAGCAAGCAATGATATCCGAAAGTCCAGAACAGAAGTAGGAGGGGGTTGACAGATTGTGATTCATCGGCCAAGTTTTTCCCACTCATGCTTTATCAGATTCAAGTCTGGTGAGAATGCAGGCCATTCTATATAAGTGATATTCTCCGACTAAAGACATTGACGATATTCTAACGGTGAGGCTTAATGATGTTCTATCGGTAGAAGATGTTCTAACGGTGAACCATGACTGTCTAATTACCTCAAGGGGGAAGTAATTTGGCAGTCATAATTCCGATTTTAACATGCAGATCTGTTCTGGGATACAGTATAATGCTTCCCCAAACAAATGCTCTTGCACCACCGTAATGTTGGCACTCAATGATGTTGTCTTGGTGGTATTGGATGCCTAGCGTTCTCTGCATAAATGTCTGACGTGAATGAGACTGTAAGCTAAGCCACGACTTGTCGGAAAACATAACACAAACCCATGTAGCGATGTCCATATTGTATGTTCTCTACTCCAGGCTAAGAGCTGATGACAGTGAGATGCAGTGAACTGAACACATTTGACATGCCTGAGAGCTTATAGATACGGTCCCAAACGGCTTTCCTTGAAGAGGTCGCACACATGGCTGACGATAGCTGATGCGACATGTCCGCCGATGCTTCGTCTGTTTCTTTTGGCAGTTATTTCCAAATACCAGTCGTCATTCAGGGTTATCATTTAGGAATGACCTGTACTATAACGTTTACTAACATTTCCATCATCTTGGGATCATTACCAGAGCCTAGAGATAACACTCTGGATGATTTCGACTTCCTCAGCTACTGTCATCTGCATAAGATCACACTGCAGGCGGCCAACTATTCTATCCCGTAACACATCCACATGCGTTCTTAGAGTCTTACCTATGCAGTCATGGCACTGAGGGCCGTATAGACCGATTGAGAATTTGTTTCCTTCTTTACTGCAGGTCTTACAATCCCCTCTTACGCTCTCGTCATTGCTGCATACGCTCGGCGCCATCAGGTACCCAGTAATGACGGACCTCTTGACGCTGAGTGCTTGATGACGCTTCTTGTAATTTGCATATATGTTTGATCATGTGTGTGGTACTTCTACCGGAGTTTTTTTCTCTTTCACAATCAGTATCAGGGTTTTTCTGGATTGTGTTTAATTTATTGACATGTGTGTGGAAAAATCGCAAAAATGATTATAACGCAATAATGACAAAAATCGTTCATCGGCACTCGTGGTAGCTTGCGGATGTCCTTGGCTAAACATGCTGGATGACAAATCCATGGTTAGAAATTATTGCAAGGTCTCTAAATTACAGGCGAATTCACGTTCAGTCAAATGATGCCTGGAAGCCATTCTTAAGTATAAGGTGATGGAGAGAAAAAAGTGCCAAACTAAATAAATGCTAGGAAGGAATTAAATTATACATTTGGTTTAGAATTGTTAATTTTAAATTTACTTCATTTATAGAGCGTTTTATAGAAGAAATTGAATATAATCATGGTAAGACTAATTTCTAAGCATTTTATTGTTTCTCAAATCTTAATCATTATTCAAAGTCTAAATTATAAATTGCAATAACCAAATATAAATCTAAAGAATTTAGTAAAAATGCTAAATATTTCTGATTTGTTTGAAAAATAAACAGACACACAAAAAATAAATGACCCATATTAAGATTTAAGTAAGACATACTTGAACTAAACTTCTAAATGTATCATTAAATGTGCTAATATTTTAAATGTGTTCAATAGTAACAGTATAGGAATAGAAACAAAGCATTTAGGCTTTTTATTTTATGAATTAGAAAAACTAAAAATAGTTTCTGTGTGTGTGTGGCTGTGGAAAGCGATACAATTTATAGCATTTTCAGTAATTTTTATAGTTTAAGGCTAGAATAATTCTTCCTGTTACAAAATTTTAAATAGGTAATTTAAATGCTATTTTTTTTAAAGAACTATTGAATATTTTATCGTCTCGTTAAATAAAAAAAAATATGAGAAATTGGTCAAGATATTTATTGCTTTTGATTTAAAAAAAAAAAAAAAAAAAAAAAAAAAAGAATCAGGAACTGCTTGCATACAGATTGAAGGAAATAATTTGTTTAACGTCTGGGGAGTTATATTCTATTTCTCCCAAAACTTTTCTAAAAGAAACTTCAAAAATATATTGTTTGTCGCAGTTTTTGGCATAAGTTATGTTTAAGTTTTCATCACATGGCATCTTGAAATCTAAGTTTATTTAAATCTGATATATTTTATTTAAAAATTGAATATTATTCAATAAAGCAAATTATGAGATTTACATTATAAAAATACTGTATTAATAACTGAAATCTGAATACTTTACAGTATATCACTGTAACTTAAAAATTTGTCAATGTTAAAAAAGATGATGAAATAAATTTTTTTGTACTTTCATTATAGAATTAAGTAATCATCATTAAATCTTTCATCATACGACATTGATGTTTTTTCACAAATAAATACCTTATTAACTTATGTTCTCTTAAAATTTTTAATCGTTAATAACAAAGCTATTAAAAAGAATAGTTTTGATGAAGCTTCTTCTCCATTTCCAACTTTAACACTCAAAATTGCCATGGATTTAGATATTTTACCGTCGACAATGAAAACTTCGTGTTTCTCTTTTAACTAAGTAATATGGTATCTTTTACAAGATTAATTTCATTTAAATTCGCAGTAGTCATATTTGAAAAATAATACATTTGATTAGTATAATAACAAAGGATAACAATACCTAAAAAAATATGACAGTTAAATGAGAAAATTTCTGCTCTATATATGTTTACTTTGATGGCGAAAGGATGAATTCTCTCTCTCTCTCTCACACACACTTTATTGGAAGTTTTTGCTTTTTCTGCTTTAACGTGTACTTTAATGGCAATTTTTGCTTGAACTGACTTCTGAAATAATCGAACATTTTATATTTACATATGCTTCAAAAGTATTTTTAATAAGGCACATATACTCTTTCGCTTACATATTGTATCATTTTGTGTTTATACACATATTCTATTGCGAGAAAATGTATATTTTTTATGGAAAAATAAAAAATCCTCGGAGAAAGAAAAATTAAAAAAATTTTTTTTACAATGTTTAAATATAAAAATGAATATTGCGATTTCACGTGGCTTGCCAAATTCGGGAAATTAATAAAAAGTTGAATTTCTTAAATTTCTTTTTTTAACATTGTTTAGTAGTTTACCAAGGACTGTGAAAATAATCAAGTAGTATCATTTATCATTGTTGCTACTTTACTAAGTTTTACAATGATCATTACGTAATTTTAAAAATACAAAAATATCTTATAAATTGAAAATATTTGTATTTTTTATCATTCTATCATTCACAACTCTCTTATTATAATTCATTCTTTTCGGGCGAAATTAATTGTATTACCAAATAATAAGAATACAATGATCAGAGGTAGATTATTTAAAATGAAGTTTTGCATTTTCTTTTTCTTGTTTTATGACCTTGAAAGTCGATTCTAATCAACGAATAACATTGATTAGATTAGTTGCAATGAAAAATGATAATGACACATTTTTCATTTATATGGAAAACGAATAGTTTATTTGTTAGAATCTGTGCTATTTAAAAATATAAAAATTTTTAAAATTAAATTTTGAAAAAAAGTATTGCATATTAAATTAAATTTCAGGTTAAATTTCACAAACCTGCTCCACCAAGATGTACTTTTGGAATTAGACATTCCCCTTATAAGGCTTTCCAGAAATTTGCTCCTGGAGACTGAATTCCATTTTATCCGATGAAAACTATTACTGCTGAATGGAACATTATAAGCCAATAGAAAAACTTTAAACGACCATTGCATATATACCCGTCTATTTTCAGGTAAAAGATTTTTTTAAATTTTATTGGATCTTTTTTCATTTCTTCAAATTTATGTTATTCAATATTATGAACGTATTATGTAGGTAGAATGTTCATGCAATTGGGAATGAATAATTATTTGTTATGTATGCAGTACAATGATTACTATTTCACTTTCCGAAACAGTGGTTCTGTGCTTGAATCCTAAGAATAAAATAGAATTGAGCAGCATTGACAGAAGTCAGTAGTTCAGCTCAGATTTAGTAATTTCACATTAATGGATCTCTAGGATAGAATGATAATTGTAAAGCATTATGCCTGTTTGTATGCTAAGTATTCCTTAAAAGCGTTTTCAAAATTTAATGAAGAGCCCTGTTAGACCTCAGCAAATAAGAAAAATGAGTAAAAAAAACAATGCCATCTTCTTTTACAGAATGAGATATCTGCAGATGAAGACGTTGCAAGAGAAAAATATACCGTTTACAAAAAATCATCATTAATAATAATTTGGTTATATGCATTTTCTATCAAAGAGGCCATGGATAGCAATATACGCATGTACCAAGAACACTTCCCATACAAATGTCTGACAATTGCACCATAGATAAAATGAATCTTAAGGTTTCCAAGAAGTAATCATATCAATAAGTGCTATTTAAACTTTTAGATAACAAGCTGAGTTACGTGGAGTTAAAAGAACCCGGAAATAAATATCAAAACAATTAAGTTGATATATGTGGCTCCAAAACTGAATGACCCTATTCGAGAATGTTACATCCCTATAGCATTCAAAGTATTGAATGCTCATCTGCATCATCTTCTTTATTAGAAAGTCTGCTATATTAATAACGTTATTGCTTTCCCCCTTTTTTTTTTTTTTTGAATATCAGCCATGTTATTTCTAAGCAACATTTCTTGGTTTACGAATCCATATTTCTGTGTAAATAGTTTTCTTTTTGCTCTGATAGATCAATACATATTATTTAAATGTGACTTTTAGGGATACGCTGTCTAATTTAATAAAATTGATCAGAAAACTCTTCTATTTTGGAATTATTACCTAATCTTCTATTAAACCCATAAAAGTATTCTTGTAAAATTGTACCAATTTTTTAATCGGCCCAGTTAATAATTATTCTTAAAAATGTAAAACCACAAATTTTTTGAATTTTTTTATTTGAGAGTTTGAATGAATTGAAAACGTTTTATTACTTTCTATAAAAAAAAATATACGTTATAATCTAACTTTTAACCTAAACTATAACCTAAATTTTAAAAGGAAATGGATGATAAAATAAAGATTAAATGTTAATAAGACTTTGACAATGGAATGCCACTTTTAGAAAGAACAATATTCCTTTGATCTGTTATTAATGAGTTAAACTTTGAAATAACTAGAATCGAATAACTTTTGAGAACAATACTGGTGAGTTGATGAGATTTTAACAGCTGACCATTCAATTTGAAACATTTTTAATAAATAATTATTCCAAATATAATTTTTGATTCCTATAGTTAATACAAAATAATAAATAAATTTAATTTTAAAATATATATAACATATAATGTTGAATATTTGTTATATATGTATACATTGGCATAAATATATGTACTCTCCTATAAACATTTCATTATTTCTTTCATATCATGCATAAGATAAAAATATTATTACATACAGATATAATTGGAAATTAGAAAATATTTTGAATATTTTTCAGATAATAAATTCAAAGAAGTGTTTAAAATAAGTGAATATCTTTCTGCAATATTTTGTTAAATTTGGTATAAACATGAGGCATTTCCAAATTACATACTTTTATTTGCTTCCAGAATATTTGATGCACGTTTAATTTTTTTACAGGCCAATAGCCAAAATTTCTCATTTTTTATTCAAAAAATCATTAAAAGAGGTGTTATATGAGGAGGAAAAGTCTGCATTATTACTTTTTTAAAATATATTTAATAAATTTAATATTCTACTGAGCCATCTAACAATACAGTTAAAACAATTAAATTATAAAAAGTAAAACAAATTAGAATTTGGCACATAATTTTATAAAATGAATTGTCTAACTTCTATGATAAAATGTTTGTTAACTTCAAAACTAATTTTTCACTAGTTATATGAAATATGTTTAAAAAAATTCAGGAAGCAAAAGAATGTAAATAATGTTTTTTAAACATTAAATAATAAAATTCAATTAAAACACCATGCATATGGAAAACAATTTGATTGTAGAAAAGTAAGTAAAATTTAAATGTACATTTTGATATTTGAAAATTATTTTGAATATATTTTTAATGTGTGTTTAATATATGGGGATATTTTTCAACTCTTATTCGAGTATACTATTCTTTTTATTATATTTTTTATTAAGGATATTTAAAAATAGTAATTATATGAAATTATAGAATATTTTTTATCACTATTGTTTTATACCCATTATAATATAATTTATACGTATGTTTAATTTATAACATTATCAAGTACCATTTACAAAACTGTTATTTTTATATTTACGTGTATTATATACACTTACGTACATAACATAGTTATTGTCATACATGTTCTGCGTGAATTCATAAATTTTAACACTGTATTTTTTTCCCTAGATTGAAGGTTCTTCAATGAAATATATTTTGGATTATGAAAACCTTTTACAAGCACTTCAGACCAATAGCACTTTAAACCGAAAACTAAACTAATTTTTTTCCATTTCCTTCAATCTCACTTTTTCGGAGAACATTTTTCATCAGCCTTAAAAATGCATTTTTCAATATATATGAAATTTGATGCAAAAAAAAATATATTTAATTCAGAACTCACATTTTATAATTAGGTTATAAGTTTTTATACTTTTTCAATGTATATAATAAAAGCAATTCTTTCAATTCTGTTGATATGTATCATTTACTTTTATAAAATGATTAAGAAGCATGTAGATTATTTTTTCACGGGTGTACGCATATATATTTAACTACTATCATAATGTGAAATATTTTTCCTGTCGTATTTAGATTTAAAAATTAGCATTTTTATTTGATTGATTTGATTTTGGGAAATCACTGAAAGAATTCTTGTTTGCATCTTTGTTATACTATTTTTATTTACTCTCCTTAATATCTCGATTTGAAATCAACGACCAGTCAGATGTAAATTATTATACACTTCATACCATAATTAAAATGCATGCAATTGCAAAAAATATTGAAAAATTTTAATCAGAGCAAGGAAATTTGACTTTCTAATGCAAATTTCACGAGTTGTGTATAGCATTTCAGCACCAGTGAGCAATGTAAACAAGCGCAACATGCAGTTAAGCCGCATTACAACATAAATTTTAAAAAGACCGTATTCAAATCTATATATAGTTAAAATTGAGCTATATTTTCTGCTGAAGTTTCAAGGAAAGGTATCTCAAAGACATATCCCACGGCGTTGCGAAATGTCCTCCGAATGAGAAAAATATCGTTTCATAAATTACAGAAAAAAAAATGATTGGCTGTACAGAAATATCGAACAGCAAGTTAGTCAAAGTTATATAGTGATTGAGTTTTCTTGAGTATTGTATATTAGAGGAAGCACAATCACCCATTTCATTATCTTAGGAAGCGAGTTTCATATGTTCTCGAGGATCAAACAATCTAGAGATGATATTTAACCAGTTTATCCACTATCATCTAAATATAAATTAATTTATTAATTGGCAAGGATCCTGTGACAAAAAGGCGAAAACTCTGCAGATGACTTGAGGACGTATGTGATTCGTGCAACTGCCGGAATGACCTTAAGTCAATTACCATTAACCCCTCATCATAGACAGTGTTGTTCAGATTGATGCCAAACTTATCTGAGTTAAATGGTATCTGATTAAAAAGATGAAATCTTCGACAACGACTTACATTTACTTTAATTACTGATGACTTCGTGCTTACACTAGTGTATTTCGTGTTTGGGGCAAAGACATGGTCAATACAATCCAATTTTGGAAACTGAGCTTAATATTAATGTAATTGATAATGATCTATTACATTAATTCTAATATACTTATCAACTTATCATTTTTAATTATGCCACAAGAATATCTATCTTCTCGCGGATATATTGACAGCACTATCTATGATAACAAATCTCGGTTTGTTTTTTTAATAACAAAACAATGCTCGATTCTCAATTACATACTGCTCTGTTTCCATAACTTTAGAAGGATATAAATTTTATAATTTACCGAATTACTTGTTAAGTGTATTTGCGATATATTAGAAAAGTAAATTTAACCATCTCGGAGTATTATCAAAATATTTGATTCGTTGCTACATTTCTGGCAGAGTTTTCCCAAATGGACATTGACCCATAACTTCCGAGTATTGAAAACGAGCTGCATGGTTGAATTCAGAAATTAACATTCTCTTTGCTATTGTTAGTCAATTAAATATATTTTGATCATTTGGTCAGTTACACACAAACACTGTGTTCATACAGAGGTTTAATATTTTTGGTGAAAATATATACTCAACAGATATATATTTTCATATATATCTGTTGATATATATTCATAGATATAGTTCTTTCTTTGTTACTGACAGTAGACATTTATTTATTAAGATTTATCAATAAATATATTACATTCATCTTTATTTTTAAAAGTTTTTCCTTTGTATGTAAATTGAATCAAACAAACACATCCTTTGCATGTTTAAAAACATTATATAAATCAATTAATCTTAGTGGCTTCGAAAAGGACAAATTATTATTAATATACCTTAAAAATGTAACTCTAATTTATTTTTCAAATTTATGTTAATCACTTGAACCATCAAATATCTATTTTTCAAGCCCAATAGAAATAAATATATTATTATAAATTTATTACTAGTATTTTGCAAAGAAATCCGTCAGAGTGTTAATTTCGTGCTTTCGTTGCACTTTAACAGAATTAAAAATGTATTTTTGGCTAATATTCTTAATTCGCCAGAGAATGAAAATTACTTATATTTATAACGCATTAGATTATTCGGTTTTGTCTTTGTTAGTGCATGTGTATAATTCATAACTGTTAAAATAAGAAAATGATAATTTTTTATGCGATACTTTATTCCAGGGAGCAAATTTCTTTAGCATATTTTTTAAAGACATCACATTAACAAAAACAACGGTTCTAATGCATTGTAAATATATATGAATTGCAAATACAAGCGTAAAACTAGTTGTAATGAAATTGGCAGATTATTTAAGTCTAATAAATTGAAATACATTGTAAGTAATAATATTCGTAAACCCTCTTATTTATTCTCTCAAGATCATCACTACAATTTTATCATTTAAAAGAAATTAGAGTTTACACGATGTGTTGCCATTGCACTTTGCTTGAAACAAAATTGTCTTTTTTCATGAAATTATTTTACTATATGAAATTTGATGCAATTTTTTTTAACATTTTATTTCCATTACTAAGTGAATCATATTGTGTTGCAACAGTATAAAGTTGAAATTCAGTTTTGGGATAAATTAAGTAATGTTAATACATTGAGAGAGACCACTATTATTGCTATCAGAAGAACATTTTAAGAAATGAGTGAAAACTTTGATATGTCTACTTAAAAGAAATATCATACAGATGTTTTAAAAGTTCTTTTTTCACTACATTTGATTGACATAAACTCTTAAGAAGTAAGACTAATGTCTTCAGAATAGGGAATCTTGTGTTCAATTTCAGCTATTGTAAAATAACAGGTGATGGATGTTGAGTTTCTGCTTTTTGCGTGCACGTCTTTCGAGGTCAAAACTTTCTCCTTTGCAACACGTTAATATGGTCTATTATGTTTGAAAAGTCCTATTGGCAGGAAAATATGGGGTAGATGCTCAAGGAAACTTAGAATAGATTCCAGCTATTAGAAAGTTCGCAATATTATGTCTGATAGATATTAATTGGAAGATCCATTAAGAAAGGTAATATTTATATGACAATAAAACTGTCTTCAATATGTGTAATTAAAGATATTTTTGACAAACTTCCCTTCTTTTATTGATGTAAGTAAAGCCAGTAAAATTTGATCTGATGCAGATTATCTCATGTATTTTTAGAAAGAAAAATAAGTGACTAGTGGTTGTGTTTAGTGTGAGAACAAAAAGACAGAAACAGTTTTAGGAAGAGCGAAAAACGTTTATTAAAAATTTTTACATCAACACACCACGACGCGGCACACAGGCCTGCGACGCGAGAGCGGAGACTACGCCCACACAACACTTAGTCTAGGAATAGAACTTGTACTCGTCATGCCTACTCATCCATTCAGCACGCTTGCATTGAACAATGTTTTCATTTTTCTAATGCACTTCTGCATGAATTTCAATCTTTTCTCAGAGAAAGAGTGGATTACTTGTAATAACCTCCTGGGTAGATTTTTAAGAAAATAGCAGTTTTATGCCCGATCTGAAAGACTGTATTTAGAATCTTCCATCAATGATTCAAAGGAA
>JAPDSC010130122.1:4097-30332 GCA_026290005.1 Latrodectus geometricus
ATATATATATATTAAGTAAATTAAGTTAGATGCATTTAATCGATAAAGATAAAACAATGAAGAAACTATACAATTTAATATCAAAAAGACAAAATCAGGAAAAATCATGAAAAACCATAAAATATAATGTAATTAAGGAAAGAGCATAGGGACCACGTCTTCATTGCCTATTATACTTATTTGTTTAAGGTCGTATTTGCTTTTTCTATACATTGTATTTATTGCTTTATATTATAATATATATTAAGTAAGATACATTTAATAGATAAGGATTACACAAAAAAAAAAGAAAATCAATAAGACAAAATCTGGAAAAAATCAAGATGAACAATGTAATATAATAAATAAGGGAAGAGCATTGGGACCACGTCTTCGTCAGGAGGGAGATGGTCAGCTATGCAAAACAGAACCCTTTTCTGACAAACACGAAAGACAAAGGTCTAAAAATATTCGTGTTATTTCCTTGAAGAGTGTCTCCATAAGAAGAAAATACAACTATTTCAAAATCGGAATAAATGGAATCAAAGTTATACGTTGCACAAAACAATGCATTAGCAAAGCAATACAATGTGAAAAATATATCAAATGCAGAAGAATATACCAAATGCAGAAGAATATATATCAAATGTAGAAGAATATGGTTGCCAAAAGTAATAAGAAAAATTTATTTACAAGTTAAATTAAGAAGTTAAAGTGGTTTAAAATGTTTAATGTAGATTAAATATTAAAGTATAATTAGAGTGAAAGTATAATTAAAGTGAAAGTAGGTGTTTTCGGAATTCCTATAAGAACTTGATTGCTTCGGTGGCCCTTCTGTAGTTATGAAAACTACGCATTACTTCAACCTTATAAGCGATACCCTACTTCTTACATATCTTAAAAAAAACTAATAGGGAAATCATTATATTTAAATTGATTAGCTAAGTGATTAACTTGTTTTTTGTTAAATTTTAGATTATTGCAAATAAGGTATATGCGTTTTAATTCTCTAAGTACTACATTTCTGTAAATATTTAAAGCGATGTTTGATTTCTAATAAATTTGATCAATAAATCTAAAATTAAATTCATTAGTTTTATCGTAATTATCAAAAAAAGTAGTTGAACTTTCAATGTTAATAAATAAATCTAAGAATTCACTATTATATAGTAAGAAGTGTTGGTTTTAATTAAGGAAAGTTCTTTAGGATAAATTGATTTAGAAATATAACTGAAATCTGAATTATACAAAATAATAAAGTCATCAATGTATCTAAAAGCAAAACGATATTGCAAAATAAAACTTTTTCAAAATAAAGCAAAAATAAATTATCAAGTGTTCTTGAAAAATTAGAGCCTTGCGGAATACGCCTATTTTGTAAAAAAAATATTTTCACCATTAAAAATAAAGTTTCTATGTATACAAAGTTCGACCAAATTGTTACACTAAATAAAATCAGTATCTAATAAGTCCCTATAATTCTGATAATAAAAATATTGAACATCACTTAATTTGTCAATAGGAATACTGGTAAAAAAATCTTTAGAATCAAATGAATTAATATTATATACAAAATTATTTGAGAGAAAGTCCAAAACTGGTCTATTATTGTCAATAATCCAAGAACCTTTAGATTTAATAATATGTTCTAGAATTATTTTAATAAATTTGGCAAATATCAAATTTGGCTTATAAATGTAAGAATTAGTTCCACAAGTAATAAAATCTAATTTAATAGGAGCCTTATAAAAATTTTTAATTTTCAATTTTGCGAAAATTGAAAATTAAAAAAATAAAGTGACGATAATACGCCGCTGCGGATTAAATACAGGAAAATACGGTACTTAAAATTGTTATTTTTTAGGCAAAATACTAGACCTCTAAGTTAATTTTAAAATACATTCATATACGAAACAATGTAAAATATCTATTTCAATTTAACTCCTATTCATAACAAAATCCATATTTAATATTTACCAAAATTAGAAGCTGTCACAGTTTTCTTAAGTGTTTCGTAAATAGTATAAACCTTATTTCACTGAGTAAAGCATTACAGTTATTTGACAATATAATTTCTATATTTTAAGTCCCTTAGAACTGTACATAACATCATAAATTTTATGAACTTATTTTTATAAATATATTTTAAGCCATTCCATGAAAGTGATTTACTACAAATTGTCTTCAATTCATAACTGATTGTAATTTAAATGGGTTAACTCATTAAAATAATTTGGACGATAAATTTATTTTATTGGGCCATACTTAAATTAAAATACTTTCAGTCCCTACAACGAAAATAAGCAATTATAGTAAGAAACATGTTAAAGACAAAAACAAATTATTCTTTTTTTAAACCAATTTGTTTAAAATAAAAGAAAATGTTTCTAAGTTTAAAAAAAAATTTTTTATTGTTGTTTTCTAATATTTGTTTATAATTTTCTTACATCAGTTTACATTTTATTTTTCTGCATCCAAAAATGTAAAACTATTACCGATTTAGAATTATTAAACTGATTTAAATAAAGAAAAATAAAATGTAAGTAACTGAGAGTTTTAATAATTGTATATGGGAAAGAAGTCCAAAAAATACTTTCGTTGGGTATGAAACTTTATAAATTTTGAGTTGCTGATGCTGTATTATGCTTTTTAAAAATAACGTATTTAGTCGGAGTTATGTCCTGAAAGAAATTGGATTCCGGCCTGGTCGCAATATGTGAGTGACTCATTTCGGAAAATAGACAAAACTAGAATGGAGACGAATCATTCAAGCAAAATATGGCCAGGAAAGCTCAAACATGGAAAAAAAACATGAAATATTAGTTAATAAATTTATTTTATTATTTTTTTTATTTTTTTATTTATTTATTTATTTTTTTTTAAGAAATTTGTCTTTATTATATTCCAAAGTGCTCGGGATAGCCAGTTAACGCACAGAAACTTATGGTTGTATTAAATCGGGATAACCGTTTAACGCACACAAACTTCTGCTTGAATTAAATCCGGATCACCGAATAAGAACCTAAATGTAAATATATAAAATATTTACTGCAGAATTAACGTAGATTTTTAAAAATTCAGCAATTCATTACATTAATGTATGCTTTCCAAAAAGATTTTTAGCATATTTTTAATTAATTTACAATTTTTTATAACTACTTTTTGAACTTCGTTAATACCACTTTTTAAACAAGCTGGCATTCTATTTTAAAACTTTTTAATAAACATTATTAAAAATATATAATTTCAAAATATAATTGTTTTGTACTCAAAGCGTAGATGTAAATCAATGAGTTTTAATAAAATTAGCGTTAATGAATATACAGTAGTTTCGTTGTGGTGAATGATAATTTTCAATATTCTCTAAAAAAATATAAATATTCTATAAAAATTATCTAAAAAAATTACCATTTTAAAAACAAGTCTAGAAATTATACATTCTGAGCAGCAATCTTCTTAGTAATGAACACATTTAAATTTTTCCTAAATTAATCAGAATAAAAAATGCATAAACCATCTCATTTTATTCACACACACAAAATTATTTATATCTACTTGTATATAATATTAATGATAAAAGATGATTTTTATCAACACGAAATCAAAATTTGTAGAATTGTCTACCAACAAACAACTTAGTCATTTAAAGGCTGATATGACAGTCAAAAAATATCACAGGATTTCAAGAATTCTATAATGACTTCTAAAAGTCCAGAAAATGACTAAAACTAATGTTAGCACACAAAATCAAGAATACTAGCATGGATATTATTACAATGTAAAGTAAATTACAAAATGCAACATTACCACACGACATCAAACGAAACTTGGTTAAAGAAATCACAAAGTCCAATCATAAAAAAAAGCTAAGTCCACTAGCACATGCGATCAAGTAAAATATAAATAAGTCCAGAAATTGAAAGTCTAATATTAGAACACAAGATCAAGAATACTACCATCAATATTATAACAATGTAAATTAAATGACAAAATCCAAATTTACCACATGAGATCAAACGAATCTTGTTTACAAAAATGATAAAGTCCAGTCATAAAAAAAAACGACTGAGTCCACTAGCACACGCAATCAAGTGAAATATATTAAAAATAATATTCTAGTATGAATATTACAAATCAATGACAGTCTATGGATCACAAGATCAAGAATACAAGCATGAAGATTATAACAATGTAAATTAAATGACTAATTCGAACTACCACACGAGATCAAACGAATTTTGTTTAAAAATATGACAAAGTTCAATCATAAAAAACGACTATTTCTACTGGCACACACGAACAAGTGAGATCTATATACAAGTCCAGAAATCAACAAAGTGTAATGTTAGAACAAAAGATCAAGAATACTAGCATGGATATTATAGCAATGTAAATTAAATTGTCATTTACAACAAGAGATTAAATTACCACACGAGATCAAATGAAAATTGGTTTAAAAAATGATAAAGTTCAAGCATAAAAAACGACAATGTCCATTAGCACACGCGATCAAGTGAAACTCTTTAAAAAAAACAAAATCTTCCTGTCAGAAAACGGGTTTAATAAACCCTCATTTTCATATCTACCGTACAGCGTACTACAAACTAGTTCCTCGGTCTTCTACGGAAGACTTTGAACCTACGCCTCACAACCGGGGATGTTGCTCTCAACGTCTCCAAAAATACTCCAAATCAAACAGACCATTTTGACAGGCTACTCTTCGCCGATAAAGGCACGCTCTGGTTAATTTCTCCCAACGATGCCCAGAACCTGGGTCACCACGGCATAAGTCCAGCTATCATTTTCTATTAGTGGGTGAATAATCGAAAGCTCCACGAATTTGGCGTTGCTGTGAAAGTCATAGCCGATATCCAAGGAATAAAAAGCAAAGTCATGATGAAGGATTGGCTGCCACATGCCCGTTATCCCGGGCATAATTTTCCGGCACATCTTACCAGAAAGGATATACTGATTTAGCCTTCGTATTTTGTATACGTTCTAAAAATCAAGACGTCCAGGAAGGTCTGAGTTTTGCTGCATGTATTAACTCTAGAATTGCCGATATTTCCATAGTAGCAAGGTAAGATTCTAGAAACCACAAATAATTCGTGGTATCACCTTAAACGACAGGTACTTAGGCATACATGTCATAATATTTGAGACAAGCATATGACCAGTGGCAGTATCAACCATTTTACTTCAACGTTCAAAATTGCAGGCAACTTCGAATCAAAGAGAAAGTGCTGTCACGAGTGCAGTGACCGAAGACGCCCACAACAATGGTGGGGTCCTCGCTCAGTCTCCATCGAAACTAGCCTTCAACAGTTCTTCAGTTTTGCTTAATTAAATTTCTCAATTCACGACGTCACCATCAGCATCAGCGCCACGGTGCAAGCATGAACACTGATCAAGTAAAATGAGTGCGTTGAGCACACGTGCAGAAAACCCAAAGAATTCATAGATAACGGTTCTGAAGAGCAGCAGCGGTATGATGGCCGAGCTACTAGCAGATATGCTGAGAGAGTCTGTGAAGTTTCGGCCAGACCAGAAGTAACTTATCCGGAATGCCTTTCATGGGACAGCCGCCGTCTCTATGTGTGAGAGACCGGACGTTACGCGATCGTAATTCGAGACACTTTTCGGAAATAATCACGCCGAAGAATTCGGCGGTCACCCCTAAAGCACCTCCTCGAAGTCTCAGTGCAATAGGGTAGCCAGCCCTTACACTTCTTCTCGAGTCATTACACGACCACACTGTCCTACATATAAGGCGGCGGACTACAGGACCCTCGTCAAGAGCATCGTAGGTTTGACGGCGAGCGAGAAAAAATGCCGCACTTCTACCGAAAGCACTATCGCCTGCAAAATCAAGAAGCAAATACACTTCTTAATATGAGAAAAGAAATACACGTTTGATCTCGTGTGCAAAAATTGAATATTCTTATAATATTCACGCTAGTATTCTTGATCTCATGTGCTATGTTTAGACAGTAACACCACTAGCACACGCGATCAAAGTAAATCTATTAAAAAATAATATTCTAGTATTAATTCTAGAAATCCAGAAAATGACAACGTCTAATACTAGCACACAAGATCAAGAATACTAGCATGAATATTATAACAATGGAAATTAAATGACAAAATCCAACATTACCATACGAGATCAAATGAAACTTGGTTTAAAAAATGACAAAGTTGAATCATAAAAAACGACAACGTCCATTAGCACACGCGTTCAAGTGAAATCTATAAAAAAATAAAATTCTAGCATGAGTTCTACAAATCAATTACAAAGTACAATATGAGCACACACGATCAAGAATACTAGAATGAAGATTATAACAATGTAAATTAAATGACAAATTCCAACTATCACACGAGATAAAACGAATCTTGTTTAATAAAATGACAGTCCAATCATAAAAAACGACTAATTCTACTGGCACCCGCGATCAAGTGAAATCTAAATACAAATCCAGAAATTGAAAAAGTCTAATGTTGGCACTTAAGATCAAAAATACTAGAATGAGTATAATAACAATGTTAATTTAACGCCAAAGACCAACATTACCACACAAAATCAAATGAAACTTGGTTTAAAAAATGACAGTCAAATCATAAAAAACGACAAAGTGCACTAGCACACGCGATCAAATGAAATCTATAAACAAGTCCGCAAAAGACAGTCTACTGTTAGTACACAAGAATAATCTTCTATATATATAAAAATGAATGTGTGTCTGTCTGTGTGTACTCGATAGATTCAAAATCTATGAATCCAATCGACGTGAAAATTTGGGAAATAATTAGGTATATCCCAAGGAAGGTGTTTGGAATTTTTTTTTTAAAATCAGAATTGGGGTTCCCGAACAAATATCACAAAAATATCAAAATAACATTTAATTAGTAATATTTGTTAAAAGAATAACTATGGATAAATTGAAAAATTTAATTTTTACCCATGAAATTTTCTCATAAAATTTACTTTTATAAAACAAATTAAACTGTAAGAAATAACATAACAGTTGTAATAAAAATATTAATCCCTTGGTAAGTAAAATATTGAATCATTCTATTTATTTGAATTACAGACTTAATTCTAAAAGAATTGCAATTGAAGTGTAATTATTGGAAAAATGGATAAAAAGTATGCGTATTGTGGTGCTCAAAAATTAAAAAATGAAACACCAAGTACGCGCTGTACAAATGGAAAAGTAAAGTTGCCAGATTTGCGTTCACCACCTACTCCAAGATTAACTTTAGTAACAGGTGAAACAAGTCAATCAAAATTTATTTTTTATTTTGGTTGCTCCAAATGACATAGTTCAGAGCAACGAATTTCGTTAGTGCAAATTATATGCGAACATTTGATGTACAAGGGCTAATTTATCATCCTGCAGGATCACCAATACCCTTGTTAAATGCTGGTCACAAATATCTTCAGATACATTTTAAGTGAAATACTGACGAACAAATCAACAGACGATGTCAACTGAATATGAGTATTAAACGAGAGATCGTCGCTGAATTACAAAATGTGTTTAAACAACATATGAATTAATTAAATTATTTAAAACCGCCATTGAACAAATGCCCTCTGACGATTTTAAAGTAATAATAAAGGCAGATAAAACAACTATTGGTCAACATCGAAGACAATTCAACCCACCAACGATTCATGAAGTGAAAACTATTATAGTTGGTGATGAATTTAATTTTCTCGATGTAATTCTGCACCATAGAAATGGTGACATCCAGCAAGTATCAGAAACTCATTGTTCATACGAGGCATTGCAATATCCCATTCTATTTTGGCAAGGAGATAACGGATATCATTTTAATATTAATATGAGAAATCTTACAACTAATGTGAACATAAACAAAAAGTTCAATGCTATCAATTTTTATGCATATCGAATGATAATTTGTGACAATGCTGATAATCATACATTGAAATTTGGACAATTATTTCGTCAATACGTTGTTGACATCTATACAAAAATAGAAAGTGAAAGACTCCGCTACATAAGATTAAATCAAGTCGAATTGCTCTCTGAAGTGTATATCCACTTACGTGATGCATTTGTAAATGACGGCATTCTCCGTGAATTGAAAAACAATGGTCAGTTTTTCATCACATTTACATGCAACTCAGCATAGGATGCAATAAAGGAGCTCTTAATTCGAAAGTCACCAACAGATCATCATGATATTTCTGCAGATTATTATAAATTAATGTTCGTGGAACAACATCTTTCCAATAATTAGAAACAGTCAATGGCCATGTGTGTGCTACATTTCGTGAGGCTGGCCTGAAATTAAGTATCTTAGAAAACGATGCTCCTTTGGATATTTCACTCGCTGATGCTTCTAATACAGGTCAACCACAGCAGATACGTGCATTATTTTCCATCGTACTAACTACATGTTTTCAAGCTAATCCAAAAGATCTTTGTGGAAAATACAAAGACTCTATGAGTGAAGATATTTTACATCGCGCGCGTAGAATAGATGCTAATCTTAACATTCAATTTACATCAAATATATACAATAAAGCGTTGATTTTAATTAAGGATGTATGCTTGACAATAGCCAAGAAATCACTGACAGAATTGGGAATGATTGTTCCAAATATATCTGGTAATGACACTTTCGATAGTGATATGCAATGAGAAACGCACTTCGATGTAAATGAATTACAAACATTAGTTCGAATTAATCTAAATCTGCCAAAATTGGTATTAGAACAAGAACAGTGTATAGCACAATTGAAAATATCTAACATGAGTTGTGGTTTATATTTCTTAGATGCACCTGAAGGCACTGGCAAAACTTTTATTTCTTCAATTATTCTGGCAACTATAAGATCACAAAATAATGTTGCACTTCCTATTGCATCATATGGTATTGCAGCAACTCTTTTGGTTGTTGGGCGAAGAGCATATTCGGCACTGAAATTTCCATTAAATATGCGGATAAATGAAACTCTAATGTGTAATGTTAGTAAATATTCTGGGATGGAAAAGTACTCAGATCATGTCAGCTTATAATAGGGGATGAATGCACCATGGCACAAGAAATCATTGGAAGCACTCAATCACAGATTAAAAGATTTGAAAGGAAATTAACAGATTTATGGTGTTGCACTCTTTTTGCTAACTGGTGATTTTCGACAAATTCTACCAGTTATACAACGTTCTACACGTGCACATGAATTGAATGCATGTCTCAAATCATCAATGTTAAGGCGGTATGTAGAGAAAATATCTTTAAAGACCAATATGCGTGTTCAATTACAACAAGATGAATCTTCTGAACAATTTGTAAAACTATTATTGGGGATGGTAAAATGGAAATGGACGAATAAACACACTGTACTAGATTACCAGAAAATTTTTGTCACATTGTAAAATCCCCTGATGAATTGAATGAAAAAGTATTTCCAAATTTATGTCAGAATTATAATTATAATCACAGAGTTAGTGAGCGTGCTATATTGGCAGCCAAAAACATTGATGTGAATTCAATAAACTGCATAATTCAAAATAAAATATCTGATGAAAAAACTACATATAAATCCATAGATACTGTTGTCTATCCCGATGAATCGGTTAATTATCCAACATAATTTTTAAATTCATTGAATCTACCAGGAAGGCTACCCAATATTTTATGTTTGAAAGTTGGTTCCCCAATCACCCTTCTACAAAATATAAATCCACCACGACTATATATTGGGACTAGGCCATCAGTAAAAAAAATAATAATGAATAACATAATTGAAGCAACCATTTTAAATGGAAAACACCGAGGGGAATATGTACAACTACCACGCATTCCCATGATACTAACAGATACACCATTTGAATTCAAAACTCTACGGTTTCCTCTACGACTGCACTTTGGAATGATCATTGCCAAAGCATAGGGACTATCATTGCACGTATGTGGATTGAATTTGATAAATACATACTTCTCACATGGACGTTTGGTGTTCGCGTGCTGGAAAACGATCAAACTTATTTGTTCTTGCATAAGATAGGAAAACAAAAATGTTGTACATTTACAAACACTACTAAGATAAAATTCACCATCAGTAAACAAATATTATTCATTTCATGAAGATATTCAATTATTGCAAAATTACAGTTCAAATGAAATTCATTTTCAATATTGCTTAATATCACAAGTGAAGATGCATGTTTATTCTACTGTCAACTATGTATATCTATGTTTTGTTTATATGTTATTTACAAATGACAAATATGTAGGAATAATTTTTTTATTGTTACTTTTCATTTTGATGTATTGTATACATTTGATCAGTAATAAATTATGTTTGAGGTATCAAAACTACCTTTTTGTTCAATCACAGCAACGTGTGAGCGGGTACAGCTAGTATCATCAATATTATAACAATATAAAGTAAATAATATCCAACATTATTACACGATATCAAACGGAAGGGATAAAAAAGTGACACAGTCTAGACATAAAAAATGACAAAGTCCACTAGCACCCGCGATCAAGTGAAATCCATAAAAACTAAAATTCTAGCATGAATTCTGCAAATCAATGACAAAGTCTAATATTTGCACACAAGATCAATAATACTAGCATGAAAATTATAACAATGTAAATTAAATGACAAAAAGCAATAAAAAAATGGCACGCGATCAAGTTAAATCTATTAACAAGTCCAGAAATTGATAAAGTCTAATACTAGCACACAAGAACAAGAATACTAACATGAAGATTATAATAATGTAAATTAAATGACAAATTCCAACTACCACACGAGATCAACCGAATCTTGTTTAAAAAAATGACAAAGTCCAATCATAAAAAACGACTATTTTCACTGGCACCCACGAACAAGTGAAATCTATATAGAAGTCCAGAAATTGACAAAGTGTAATGTTAGCACGGCAGATCAACAATACTAGCATGTATATTATAAAAATGTAAATTAAATTGTCATTCACAACACGAGATTAAATTACCACACGAGATCAAATGAAACTTGGTTTAAAAAATGATAAAGTCCAATCATAAAAAATGACAATGTCCTTTAGCACACGCGATCAAGAGAAATCTCTCAAAAAAAACAAAATCTTCCTATCAGAAAACGGGTTTAAAAAACCCAGATTTTCATATCTGCTCTACAGCGTACACCAGACTAGTTCCTCGGTCTCCTACGGAAGACTTAGAACCTACGCATCACAACCGGGGACGTCGCTCTCAACGTCTCCTAGAATACTCCAAATCAAACAGACCATGTCGGCAGGCAACTCTTCGCCGAGAAAGGCACGCTCTGGTTAATTTCTCCCAACGATGCCCAGAACCTGGGTCACCACGGCATTAGCCCAGCTATCCTTCTCTATTAGTGGGTGAATAATCGAAGGCTCCACGAATTTGGAATTGCTGTGAAAGTCATAGCCGATATCCAAGGAATAAAAAGCAAAGTCATTATGAAGGCTTGGCTGTCACATGCCCGTTATCCCGGGCATAATTTTTCGGCACCTCTTACCTGAAATGATATACTGATCTAGCATTCGTGTTTTGTATACGTACTTAAAATCAAGAAAACTTATGCCATTTTAGTCTACGCGAGGTTTCTGTCCTCGCTTTACCTTTTTTAGTTTAACTTTTTCACAGATACAAAGCATTTCTTAAATTCTTTACGTGCGACTGTTATCAGAGCGGATTGCACCGGATAACACTGCCGACAGTTTTAGTCACTAACTCTTTTTTCCATTAAACAACATAGAACCAAAGTCAAACTAGTCGGTCACCCAAGAGAACCAGTGAATAGCATAAAATCAAACCGGCTGTACTAAAGGCAACATCCCTTATATATAGTACTGGAGCGGCATTACTATTTTCTGCCTTCCAATTGATCCTTATTAAACAAATTAGAGTCAAATCATTCCAATTACGGGTCTCAGAAGAGCCCCTTACTTTTATTTTCAACCTCTATCTCCTCGTGCTGGGAGTGGGTAGCTTACTTGCCTGCTGCTAACGCTAGATACGTTAGTAATTTATCTGGCTCCCTCTCCGGAATAATTCTAAGATTCTCCATTACGACCATGGTAGGAACGCAACATATAATTGATAGACAATAAGGCAGACACTTGAGTGATACGTCGCCGGAGCGAGGGCGTGTTATAAGCTCAAAGTTATACATACCACACACGACGGACCAGGATCTGATTGGTTTTGGTCTAAAAAAAAAGTGCTCGTGCAGGAAGGTCTGAGTCATGTTCTACATAGATATTCATGTATTAACTCTAGAATTGCCGATATTTTCATAGTAGCAAGGTAAGATTCGAGAAACCACAACCAATTCGTGGTATCGCCTTAATACGACAGGTACTTTGGCATACATGTCATAATATTTGAGACAAGCATATGACTAGTGGCAGTATCAACCATTTTACTTCAACGTTCGAAATTGCAGGCAACTTCGAATCAAAGAGAAAGTGCGTTCACGAGTGCAGCGACCAAATACGCCCACAACAATGGTGGGGTCCTCGTTCAGTCTCCATCGGAACTAGCTTTCAACAGTTCTTCCGCTAATTATTTCTCAATTCACGACGTCACCATCGGCATCATTGCCACGGTGCAAGCATGAACACTGATCGAATAAAATGAGTGCGTTGGGGTCACGGGCAGAAAACCCACCGAATTCATAGATAACGGTACTGAAGCGCAGCAACGGCATGATGGCCGAGCTACTAGCAGATATGCTGAGAAATTCTGTGAACTTTCGGCCAGACCAGAAGTAACTTATCCGGAATGCCTGTGATGGGACAGCCGCCGTCTCTATGTGTGAGACCGGACGTTACGCGATCGTAATTCGAGACAATTTTCGGAAATGATCACGCCGAAGAATTCGGCGGTCACCCCTAAAGTATCTCCTCGAGGTCTCGGTGCAATAGGGTAGCCAGCCCTTACACTTCTTCTCGAGTCATTATACGACCACACTGTCCTACATATAAGGCGGCGGACTACAGGACCCTCGTCAAGAGCATCGCGGGTTTGACGGCGAGCGAGAAAAAATGCCGCACTTCTACCGAAAGCACTAACGTCCGCAAAATCAAGAAGCAAAATACACATAATATGAGAAAAGAAATACACGTTTGATCGTGTGTGCAAAGTTTGAATATTCTTATAATATTCACGCTATATTCTTGATCTCGTGTGTTAATTTTAGACAGTCACACCACTAGCACACGCGTTCAAGGTAAATCTATTAAAAAATAATATTCTAGCATTAATTCTAGAAATCCAGAAAATGACAAAGTCTAATACTAGCCCACAAGATCAAGAATACTAGCATGAATATTATAACAATGGAAATTAAAAGACAAAATCCAACATTACCACACGAGATCAAATGAAACTTGGTTTAAAAAATGACAAAGTTGAATCATAAAAAACGACAACGTCCATTAGCACACGCGATCAAGTGAAATCTATAAAAAATAAAATTCTAGCATTATTTCTAGAAATCAATGACAAAGTACAATATGAGCACACACGATCAACAATACTAGAATGAAGATTATAACAATGTAAATTAAATGAAATTCCAACTATCACACGAGATAAAAACGAATCTTGTTTAATAAAATAACAGTCCAATCATAAAAAACGACTAATTCTACTAGCACCCGCGATCAAGTGAAATCTAAATACAAATCCAGAAATTGAAAAAGTCTAATGTTGGCACTTAAGATCAAAAATACTAGAATGAGTATAATAACAATGTTAATTTAACGCCAAAGTCCAACATTAATACACAAAATCAAATGAAACTTGGTTTAAAAAATGACAGTCGAATCATAAAAAACGACCAAGTGTACTAGCACACGCGATCAAATGAAATCTATAAATAAGTTCGGAAAAGACAGACTACTGTTAGTACACAAGATCAAGAATAATATCATCAATATTTTAAAAATATAAAGTAAATAAAGTCCAACATTATTACACGATATCAAACGGAATGGTTAAAAAAAGGACACAGTCTAGTCATAAAAAATGACTAAGTCCACTAGCACCCGCGTTCAAGTGAAATCTATAAAAACTAAAATTCTAGCATGAATTCTGCAATTCAATGACAAAGTCTAATATTTGCACACAAGATCAATAATACTAGCATGAAAATTATAACAATGTAAATTAAATGACAAAAAGCAATAAAAAAATGGCACGCGATCAAGTTAAATCTATTAACAAGTCCAGAAATTGATAAATTCTAATACTAGCACACAAGAACAAGAATACTAACATGAAGATTATAATAATGTAAATTAAATGACAAATTCCAGCTATTACACGAGATCAAACGAATCTTGCTTAAAAAAATAACAAAGTCCAATCATAAAAAACGACTATTTTCACTGGCACCCACGAACAAGTGAAATCTATATACAAGTCCAGAAATCGACAAAGTGTAATTTTAGCACACAGGATTAAGAATACTAGCATGTATATTATAACAATTTAAATTAAATTGTCATTTACAACACGAGATTAAATTACTACACGAGATCAAATGAAACTTAGTTTTAAAAAATGATAAAGTTCAATCATAAAAAACGACAATGTCCATTAGCACACGCGATCAAGTGAAACTCTTTTTAAAAAAAACAAAATCTTCCTGTCAGAAAACGCGTTTAAAAAACCCTCATTTTCTTATCTACTGTACAGCGTACTACAGACTAGTTCCTCGGTCTCCTACGGAAGACTTAGAACCTACGCATCACAACCGGGGACGTCGCTCTCAACGTCTCCTAGAATACTCCAAATCAAATAGACCATGTCGGCAGGCTACTCTTCGCCGAGAAAGGCACGATCTGGTTAATTTCTCTCACCACGGCATAAGCCCAGCTATCATTCTCTATTAGTGGGTGAATAATCGAAAGCTCCACGAATTTGGCGTTGCTGTGAAAGTCATAGCCGATATCCAAGTAATAAATAGCAAAGTCATGATAAAGGCTTGGCTGCCACATGCCCATTATCTCGGGCATAATTTTGCGGCACCTCTTACCAGAAAGGATATACTAATTTAACCTTCGTGTTTTGTATATGTACTAAAAATCAAGAAAGCTTATGCCATTTTAGTCTACGCGAGGTTTCTGTCCTCGCTTTACCTTTAACCTTTTCACAGATATACAGCACCTCTCAAATTCTTTGTGTGCGACTGTTATCAGAGCAGATCAAACATAGATGATAGAACTGGATGTGCCTCACTTATATTTCATGAGAGCACTTTAATTGAGACCATACAATTAAGACTCAATGATCTTGCCTCGTTCTTTGAGGCTAAGGCAACAGCAATCCTCTACACCATGGAATATGTCCAAGAAATGGACATCCAGATGTGTCATATACATACACACTCCAGATCTGTTTTGGCGGCCCTCTCTGGGCGGCACCTACTTAGCGACACTCTGGAGAAAATCAGAGAAATCCATCTCTCCAATATAGGAAAATTCCCTTTCCATTGGGTAAAAGCGCATGTCGGTATTTTACACAATGAGGAAGCAGATCGGGCAGCTAAAGAGGCAACTAAGATGTAAGAATTAAATGTCCCTGTCAAACTTAGCAGACAACAATTTAAGACCCTAACCTCGGAGGCGGAAATTAAGGAATGGCAACAGAGTTGGCAGTCCTCAAATAAAACCAGAAGACTATTTGCTATCCACCCAAGAATATCTACGAAAAGTATACAAGGAGATTTTTATATTAATCAATCCTCACAGGGCATGGAGCCTTTGGAACTTATGTCCACAGGTTCCATGGAAAGGAGGACTAGTGTCTTCATGATAATGAGGTCTGCGACCCAGATCATCTTGTTTTCAATTGTGAGAAATATAGGGAAATTAGAGAAAAGTTCTTTCCCAACAACTACTCACTTAGGCAACTTAGACATCTTCTCCAGAGTAAGAAATTCCAGTCTGAAGTGAAAGCCCTTATTCAAGAAGAGATTCTTCTTTGTTATGAAGACTGAATGTCACAACTAATCTTTATTGTAAACATTTGTATATATTTGTAAATAGTTGTATATATTGTTCTTGTATTCTAATTGTTCTTGAGTTCATTTGTATTTTCTTATTAATAAAGCCGTCAGACCTCTTCCGGTCAGGAGAGTTTTAATGGATGGTAGTGTGGTTGAACCCTTGCCTTTGGCCGATGTGTTCTTTCTGCTTCCGTACTGCGACACTCGCCGCACATGTACGGTTCCTGGGTTTACTGTCCAACGCAGACCTTTGCCGAATACCTTCGGGTGGGACGGCTTTCATCTTAAAAGTTATCAGAGCGGATTGCACCGGATAACACTGCCGACTGCTTTAGTCACTAACTCGTTTTCCATTAAACAAAATAGAACCGAAGCCCTATTCCATGCGTCACACAGGTTTCGAACAGTGTAATATTTTCAAAGTAAACTAGTCGTTCATACAGGACAACCGGTGAATAGCATAAAGACAAACCGACTGTATTAAAGGCAACATCCTTGATATATAGTACTGGAGTGGCATTACTGTTTTCTGCCTTCCAATTGATCCTTATTCAGCAAATTAGAGTCTAATCATTCCAATTACGGGGTCTTAGAAGAGCCCCTTACTTTTATTTTCAACCTCTACCTCCTCGTGCTGGGTGTGGGTAACTTACTTGCCTGCTGCTAACGCTAGATACGTTAGTAATTTATCTGGCTCCCTCTCCGGAATAATTCTAAGATTCTCCATTACGACCATGGTAGGAACGCAACATATAATTGATAGACAATAAGGCAGACACTTGAGTGATACGTCACCCGAGCGAGGACATGTGATAAGACCAAAGTTATAATACCACACATGACAGACCGGGATCTGATTGGTTTTGGTCTAAAAAAAGCGCTCTTCCAGGAAGGTCAGAGTTTTGCTGCATGTATTAACTCTAGAATTGCCGATATTTTCATAGTAGCAAGGTAAGATTCCAGAAACCACAACTAATTCATGGTATCGCCTTAATACGGCAGGTACTTAGGCATACATGCCATAATCTTTGAGACAAGCATATGACTAGTGGCACTATCAACCATTTTACTTTAACCATTTTACACTACGTTAATTTGAGTATGATATTCAATATTAATTGATGTTTTTTATTTGGGTATATATATATATATATATTAGGTCTACCGGGATGTTCTGTACGTTTTTAGAATGAATAAAAGGAATATATTTTTTCATACTTTGGAAAAAATTTATTGAATAATATATTTGCGATCATTATTTATGACTTCTTGCCAGCGTGATGGCAATTTGTATATACCATTTTTAAAAAATGTTTTATCTCTAGGGGCCAAAAAATGAACCAGTGCTTGTCTGATATCTTCTTCGTTCTTGAATTGTTTGCCTTGCACGAAATTTAGTAAGGACAGAAACAAGTGATAATCAGATGGTTCTTGGTCCGGGGAGTATGGTGGATACGACAGAATTTCCCATCCTAGCTCTGCGACTTTCTGACGAGTCCCCAAAGCAGCATGTGGCCTGGCATTGTCATGAAGCAGTATGTTGTCCTTCCTATTGAACTTCGCCGGCATCTTCTCTTGGAGTGCTGTTTTTACTTTATCCAATTGCGGACAGTACCTCTCTGAATTTAGCCTATCATTTGGTTTCAACAGTTCAAAATGTATTGGTTCTCGAATGCCCCACCATATACACAACATTCTCTTGGTCAGGCTAAACTTCGGTTTAGAGGTAGAGGGGGCAGGTTTTCTGGGTTCACAATATCTTTTTTTCCTTATGATGTTTTTATAGGTAATCCACTTTTCATCCCCAGTTATGTGATCCGGTCCAAGAAGGGTTCGATTTTATTACGTGCAAGCAGAAATGCGCATTGATGATTCGATCATTCAAATTCTTCTCACTTAACTTGTGTGGCACCGACCTCGAATACTTTCACACAAACCCTAGTTTCCGAATAGGGTCGGAAATGGTTTGTTAAGCTGAATCAAGCCTTTCCGCAATCTCCGATGTTGGCAAAAAAGAATATTGCTCTAACATAATCTTAACAGTATCGTCTTCAATCAAAGATGGTCGCCAAGACCGTGGCTTATCAGAAAGGTCGAAATCACCTACATGAAATTCTTTTAACCATCTTCTGCACGTTCTATCAGAAACTGTATCTTCGCCAAACACTTTCAATAAATTTCTATACGCTTCTGTAGCATTTCTTTCTTGTTGGAATTCGTACAATATACAGTGGCGTAAATGAACTTTATCGGTAGCCATGGGTACACGATCGCGTCTCACTTAATACTAACAAGAATAATCTTCGTTTTAGTTCATCTGCGACGAAAATGTGTATATATTGTTAACTATCAAAAGAGAGAGCCGAATATGTGTCACAGGAATATGCGCATACTTGTTGAAACTGACTGTAATCGAAGCGGTCAGAACTTTCCGGTAGACCTAATATATATATATATATATATATATATATATATATATATATATATATATATATAATTAATTAGTGCTATATACTTTCATATTGTATGTAGAGAGACATCTACCCACCAATTAAAACTTTAACATGATGAATTTAAGATAAAAGTAATTTAATTAAAGATTATAATTAGCTTTGCAGTTAGAGTGAAAATTGTCATTTTCCAGATTTATATTTAAATTCATCAGTTTAATTATCAAAAATGGATGTGAAATTTCTGACCGAGCACAAATTAGAAAACTTTTAAAATGCTTTGATATGCAATTAGATCCAGCAATGGAAGTTATAAATGTGCAAACATATTGAAGATAATTGAAGTTTAACCTGTTTATAATATGATGCTGAATTTTTGAGCAGTGCTTCGTTAATTTTAACTTTAAAAAATTTTTTTCAATTGATAATTTAATTGAAATCATAAATTAAATAACAATATGCAAATAATTTATATACCTAAATATATTTTTTTAACTACATAAATCATGATAATAAATTATTCATGCATTTCTTAATGACCTTAATGAGTAATGCAATTTATTAATTAAAATTTAACTATACTGCTAGAAAAGATTTTAAAAAGAGAGTTAGTCTCAAAGAGGGAATAAATTATTAAAGTACGGAAATATGTGGTGAGTTAATTATACTTTTTATACATTAACGATGTCAGATGTTTATATAAATGTTAATTTTTTTTTTTTTTTTGTTCATTGCAAAAGCTAATCTAAAACAATGACAAATATTTCCTTCCGTGTTTAGCTCACTAACACAAATATGTTGCAATAATAGAAAAAATGAATACAAAATATTAAGAAAATTTCAAGCATAAAATTTTGTAATTTGATATAAATAATATTTGTTAATTCATATCATAGTTTTAAAACAAATTACAGCATAGAAGGTTAACTAGGCAAAGATATCGTATATCTGAATGAAACCCATGCAACATCAGTTTTGTTAAAACTTCCCATGAAATTGATGACAAGTTAATCACCTTTTTTATCACATTTTATATCTATCTATCATGTTTAAGAAATTACATTTATTTATTATTTTACTTTAAATCGATTTACAAAAATCATATTGAATTTAATACAACATAAGAGAAAAAAGTTATATATTGCTTATTAAGAAGAGTTCGTAATCAAGTATACTGCAGAATAAATAGGAAAAATCTAAGTATAAGTTTTTATATTTTTTTATAAGAAGACTATCATCAAATTAATAGCTCTATATCAGTACGTTCTTAATGTAATTTCAGTAGAAACTTTCTGGAATATCTTAAAAAGTTGGGAGGTACCATTAAATTTCAGCAAAGAGCTTGTTTCGAGGGTTTTCATAAATAAACAAATAATATTCATGATAAACAATGGTAGTGATAACAAATGATACAAAAATAACTAATTATTCGTTGTTGACTTTCTGTTTGCAAAATTCCATTACTTTCTGATCATTTCTTTCATGAAACTTTCTACATCATTCAATTTATAGAAAATGTTTTTAATAATATGTAAATTTAAGATTTTTAATCTTTAAATTACTACATTCTGACAATTAGTTCACAAAAATATTTATTGACTTCTACTATTATCATTTCTATTGAATTGTCAATTTTTAATCAATCTAGTTGTAATAACAATTCAAAGAATAAAATTTACTTATATCATGAGACATTTATTACAAAAAATATTTAAATCAAAATATTTTGACTTTTTAATATTACAACAATTCCTTTTCCTAAGTTATTTTTTTTTTCGTTTGAAAATAAGTAATTTTTAGTAAATGATAAGTATTAAATTCTATCGCCATTCGATCTGCAATTTTTTAGATTTTTTTTACATAAAAATCTAAAAAATAATAATAGAACGCTATCAAAAATAATGTTTAAAAATATTTCTTGATATTATCATGTTCCGATTACATTTTTTCGAAGTTTATATTTATATCGTCCAACTAATAAAGTATCTAAAAAAAACAAATCTGTATTTAACCACTGTTATAGCTTTCTAAAATAATATTTAGGTAACTGTAAACTGTTCTTACTAACTTTTGGCACATTTTCCATTTAACCATGTCAAAAAAGAAAGATGCTTGTTGTAGTATCTTAAATTACTTGCCTACGTGACGTAATATTTTATCCCATGTTCAATACATTCTTGAAAAATATCTTGATATAAACTCGCAGATCTCTACTCTATTTAACATTATTGTTTTATAACACAGCGTTTATTTTTCATTGTCTTGGTGACCCAATAATCTTTTAGTCGTAATGGAAGTGGTTCACAATTCCTATCACCAGAGTCAATTGCAAAAAATTTAATCTTCTTTAAAATAAGATTTTTTGTCTAAAATATATCGTTATATCTAAAACTGTTTCGCAACAACTTAACTTTGAAATCACATTTTGAAAATATTTTCTGCGTTCAGTATTACAAAAAACGTGTGGTTTAAAATGTGAAGTTTATGTATAAAAACAGATATATAAATAATTTCGTTATAAACCAAGAAATAAAGAGTGTAAGAAACAAATTAAATAAATCAAAATACACAGTTTTCTTTCAAACTATTGGTTTTAATAAAAAAAAGTTTGAACAAAATTTTGTTCAAATTTAAGTAATTTACTAAAAAAATAAAACGTATTTTTTAAATTAAATATAACCAATTCCCATAGTTTTAGAAATGTACAAAATATTAGATATAACTAATTATATTTTCATACAGGTGGTGTTATCTATATATAATTAAATAAAGTTTAAAATCTTAGACGGTTTTATAATCAAGTAACTATAATTTAAATAAAATAACTGTGCATTATACCTCCAGAGACTGTTTCATTTAACCCAGTGATTCTCAACCTGTGGGGCGCGCCCCCCTAGGGGGGCGCGAGTACACTAATGGGGGGGCGCGAGCATATCCAAGAGAAAATGCTATTTAAAAAAATTGATTAAGTTACTGAAAGGACAGAACACACACACATATACAAAACAAAATACATTTCGACATATTTAATAATTAACTTATTAAATTAAAACAACCTACTAAATTAAAAACAAATTTAATAATTATCAGTGACTTCCTTGGGCCTGTCTTTCAAAGCAAAGTTTTTCGAAGGAGGGTTTAATATTAGAAATAGACAATCTCAGTTCTTTTTCTATATTTAGCTGAGATCTATATTTTGTCTTCAAAGAAGCCACCTCAGAAAATCCAGTTTCACAAAGATAAGATGTTGAAAATGGTAGTAGAATGCGAAATGCCCTTGTTTTTAGTGCAGAAAACTCATCCACTCCTGCCCGAAATTCAAAGAGTGATTCATTACTAAATTGTCTTTTGGCTTCGCCGCTTGCCGTGAAGTCTATGGAGGTTTCTTCCTCTTCGATTGAGAGTCCTTCGGGAGTATTTTGAAATGGATCCCTCACCCACTTATAACTTGATATCAGTTTGTCGTCAGCAAGAAAGTACTTTTTAAAATTCTTTGCTAGCATTGCTAAATGATTTTCAATGGTTACAAAAACAACTTTTACATGTTGTTCTTCAGCCTTGTAAGTTTTAATACAATCATTCAAATTTGCAAACATTGTTAAGTTTTCTTGCTTTCAATTTCTTCTCCACAATTCCCATTTCCTACAAAAAGCATTAACTTTATCACTCGTATCCAATATATGTGTATTTGCTCCTTGCAGTTGAAGATTCAAGTTATTTAATTTCTCGAATAAGTCGATCATGTAGCTCAATTTCAACACAAATAAACTATCGTGAAAATTCTCAGCTTCCGGTCTGTTTTCCTCTTCTAGGAAAACGTAGATTTCTTCTCTTAATTCATAAACACGTTGCAAAAATTTCCCTCGTGATAACCATCTTGCCTCGCAATAAAATAGTAATTCTGAATGTACTGCACACATGTCTTTATAAAGTGAGGAAAAGATTCTTGATTTCAGGGGTCTCATTTTTATATAATTTACTACGGTTACAACCGTAGTTAACACAATATTCAAACCAGGACTCATTTCTTTGGAAGCCAAAACTTCTCTGTGGATCATGCAATGTGTCCAGACGCACTGTGGCGATTTTTGTTTCACAAGTGCTTGAATACTTTGGAATCTTCCTGACATAGAACGAGCACCATCCGTGCATATTCCGATGCAACTTTTCCATTCTATGTTTGTCTCGTTCATAAAATCATTTAAGATAGCAAATAAAGCGAGTGCTGTTGCTTTGAGTTCTATTGGTTTGCAGAAAAGTAATTCTTCTACTACTGACAAATCATCACAAAATCTAACGTAGGCAATGAAATGAGCATCTTTATTACTATCTGTTGCCTCATCGAGTTGTATTGAAAACAATTTGTAACTCAATTTCGACAAAAGCTGACACTCTACATCTTCAGCTATATCAGCAATTCGACAGGCAACAGTATCATTTGAAAGAGGTATAGACTGCATTTGTTTTGCAAAATTATTTCCAAACATAATTTCTACAATATCAATCGCGGCTGGCAAAATAAGCTCTTCACCAATGGTGTGAGGTTTTTTACATCTGACTATTTTATATGAAACTTTGTAAGAGGCAATTAAAGCTTTTTCATTCACAGACAAAGTTTTTTAAATAATGATTTTTGCTTTTCATATGATTTTAATTTTAATTCGAAGAATTCTCTGGGTTTGTTTACGTACTCACTATGAAGCATTTCCAAATGTCGTTTAAGTTTATTAGGTTTCATGCTGTCTGCCGCCAACATTTTTGAGCAAATGATACACAGGGGCCTTTCTTCTTCATTTACTTCAGTACTAGTGAACCCAAAATTTAAGTATTCTTGAGAATATTTTCTTGATTTTATTTTCGGAACCACGCTCATCAGTGTACTTGTTGATGCTTGTCTATCGTCTAATGCTCGCTTACGCCCGCTTAAAAATTTATCCATGATTCTGCATAAGTCTGCTGCCGTGAATATTTAATACGGTGAATTGCAATTACACGAAAATATATATAATATACACATTCAGAATAGATTCAATAGCGATAGAAGGATCGACTCGAATGAGATTGTCTGGAATTGAAATTGGCGTCATAGAACTTTCTCCTTCTCCCTATGAGAAAACATTTGTTTATATCTGCTCACGCTACTAGCTTAATTTTTTGCTGACCAAACAAATTCCAGACAAATCGAAACTTCTTGCGAAATCGAGAGAATGCCCGACATGGCGGGACGCAAGAGCAATAAAAAAGCATAGGATTCTTGTTTTTTCAATGCTGAGGATCGGTGTTGCAAAATGTCAATAAATTTCGGTATTCTTGATAATTTGTAAAGTTTAAAATTAAGGTTGTAGTGTAGGTTTAGCGCCAAAATACTCAAAATACATTATTAGTGTATATATTTTATTGTATGCGGTGGGGAGGGGGGGGGCGCGATGAAAATTATGATTGAAAATTGGGCCGTGAATACTAAAAGGTTGAGAAACACTGATTTAACATATATGTACAATAATAGATTATCCTACAAAGTGTTTTCAAGGTTTAAACTTTTCATAGCTGTGATATGGACCCAGAAAAAAGCTGAAATATTAGTTCAAAAATTGCACACTTTTCATATTTCTAATACGCTGATTTGATAAATAAGTACTTTAAAACGGAAAAAATAAACTGGAATCTCATTAAATTTTAAAAGCATTAATGGAAATGTAAATAAATCAGGAATTTTATAGATTTATTGAAAGATTAGGAATATATATATTGGTTTTGTTGGCATATGATATGTAATTTTGCAAGAAACTTCTTATATAAGTATCAATTATCAATGTTTGTTTCAATTCTGTTAGTGGCAGTTTGCTTTCATATCCAATTAGCTATATGTGCCTTTATGATAGATCACATAACAGACCCATATAATAAAACGAGTTTTCAGGAAAAAAAAAAAAAAAAACTAGTGTATTTACCTTTTTAAGTATAGTATAAATTATACTTAAAAAGTAAACACTTTTTTTAGTAATTTGTACTGAACTTAAGAAAGAATTTTGACTTGAATCTCTTCAGCTATGTTTTAACTCTGATAGCAGGAGAATGTCATAACAGCTAAGAATTTGATTAGAGATGAAGCATACCTTCTAGTTTCAACATCAAACCATTGTTACTCATTATTAAAATGCCAGTTTCATCAATAATTTTTACCTGGAAAGGAAATTGAATGGTCCACCACTTTTCACACTTCTGTCACCAGCAAAGTCAATCATCTTCATCTGAGTTAACGCTTTGCAAAAATTCATAATCTTAGAACGGAAATAGTACATTCTCAATGACTAAATAAAATATGCTGTTCTCTTAACTGCAATGCTTGTATGTCGTCACAATGTGCAAAATAACCCAGAAAAGTTTCTAAAGTGTTTTCAATTCTTCACAGAAAAATTATTGTTATGCAGATTTCATAATATCACACATCATACTCAAAGATGTTTTAGAATATTTAAAAACGCGTTTAGCGCAGGCAGGAAATTTAATATTTTAATTGGTATATCCTTTAGTGTAGGGAAATAGTTAAGAAATACCAAAAAATGGAAAAAATATAATAAAAAAATGCACATTTTATGTGCCATTTGTTTTACAAAGCATGGTAAAAAAATTTTTATTACATAATAGTATGTTAACTTTTTTACTTCTTTTAATAATGTTTCAAACAAAAGTAATTCCTTCCTTTTTATTAGATAATGTTTAAATTCATTATTTTTTAAATATTATAAAATCCATGAATATCATTAAATTACATTATTTTTTTGAGATTTATTTGACTTTACAAGATCAGAAAAGCAATCATCAGTTGAATCATGGGTGATGAATATAATAAAACTAATCAATAATAATTTCTAATAAAGAAAATAGCAAGTATTTCAAAATTAAAAAATTAATATTATTTTATGAAAATTATTTTCTTTTGTTGTTAAAGCATATTATTGTGAAATTTAGTTTGTCAGTTTCTTTGCAAAATTACATATTGAGGCAACTTATAACTATAATTAATTTTAAGCAAATTGAAACCTTAGGAATATCTTATAATCTAAAATATTTGTTAACATCAATACTACATAATATTGTAAAATATTATGTAATATTGATGTACTTTGTATATAAAATTGAACTTTTTTTAATATAAATATTGAAAGTCATGTATTTGCACTTATTTCAGACCGAAACAAAATAATTCACTGATAAATATAAATTCATTTTAATTGATGTCATAGTGAAATAAAACAGTATTTAGCTCCTGAAACCATTATTTTACTATTTCTTATTAGAATGTGAATATGTGAATGTTGTTCGTTCAGTTTTAGAAGGAAGCACTCTAGTTATAATACTGCTAAAAGTGAATTAGCTCTATTAAAATAGTAACTATACTGTTAAAGTCGTGCAACTGTGTATTACCAAAAAATTGTCATGTTTTATGGTTTATCGGAATGGGATTGTAATTTGATAGTGATTTATGAAAATAAATACTTAAAAATTGAGTTTTACAGCAAAATTTAATTTCTTTCAATTTATGATAGGCATCTGATTGAAGAAAAAAATCATTATTTTGTAACACCAATCTATTGTTTTTCTTAGCTATTATTAAAAGTATGTAAATTGTTTAAGATAATAACACCTTGTATATATAAAAAGTTTCAGTTATTTTATCCACAATTGTATTAGTGTATCATATTTATTGCAATTTTATTAGCAAAACTATGATAATAAAATTAGGCAAATTACTTTCATTATTCTTTTTAT
>JAPDSC010130137.1:0-17262 GCA_026290005.1 Latrodectus geometricus
TTTTTATGTGCATAATTAAACAAATTTATGCACATAAAAAGTTTTATATAGAGTAAATAAAATTCATTATGTATAGAAAAAGTCATAAATCAACAGAAAAGTTCAAAGCTGAGAAAATATTCAGTGAAATTTCTTTTTTAGATAGTTCCTTACAAGTAAATTATTAATGCCATAATTTTGTCTTTTAAGGGTGATATATATTAAATATGATCTACTCTTTTCTGTAAATATTTTTTGTTATATTTCAAAAGCTAATTTTACCATTTAATATTATAGTTGCGATTCTTTTTTGTGTACACCTAATTATCTTGGTACCCATATTAGAGTTACAAATTTATAATTTGTTTGTTTACTTAAGTGTAATGTACACTATTGAGAACTGAAGATGTTTTCTGTAATTTCAAATGTGGTTTGGATAATAGAAAAAATTATTATTCTCTTGCAATTTGTCCCTGTTTATGTTTATTTAAATGCAAGTAAGAAATTCTTATATTTTTAAAATAGCTGGTATAGTGTAAGAAAATCTAATTTTTTTTAACAAGGTATTCTGTATTATAAAGTAATTTTATTTTTGTTAGTGTGACTGATTTACAAGAAACAATATAATATAAAAAATTGATCGAAAATATTTATTTTGATTAACCTAAAATTTTATGAAGCTTTTTATTAATGTGCTATTAATCTGCCTCAGATAGATATAAGTAGCTAAGGCTTTAAATAGATTCCGTGTTTGTTTTTTCTTTTTATTTATGTTTCATTTTTCAATTTTTATTTACTATTATGTTATATATTTTAGTATTATTTAAAATTACTTATTTTTGTGTTTACTACATTTAAAAAAATTTTTTGGCCTATTAAGCTTTATTTAAATTAGTTGCTTGGAAATTTCAAAGGGCTATCTATTGAAAATAAATTATATTCCATAAGTGCTTCATACCTGCATCATACTTTATTATAATATTCATTCTCTTATGTAAAAAAATGAACATTTTTGTTTTTAATTATTTAAACAAATATATTTTTGTGTATAGAGTTAAATATGAAAATAGCTCCTTCCTTACTCAGCATTACATAGGTAACTGATGAAGCAAAATTGAACATGGAGATTATTATTTAAACAATTTGAACTTACAAAAATAAAGATATTAAGAATCTTGTATAGTTACAATCTTTACTCTTAATGTAGTTCATATTTGAGCATTTTCTAATAAATTTAGTACTTTCACCATACTGAACATGCTATTCTCTCTTAACAAAACTTCAGTGTCATTGAAAACCTAATAAAAGATCAGTTTATGATCGGTAATTAATAACAAAAGTTGAAAATGTATATAAAGTTGTTCAAATAAATTCCAGAAATATATTAACTTTACTGGCACATGTGATTGATACTATGATTTTCTCACCTGGATAGCAAATGACAACTGCAATAATAATAGAAAACTTAAAATATTGTGGCAATATCACAAAAATAATTGGTTAATTTTAGTAAGATTTTGCTCCATGCCATTTGTCTGATGTTTATCAAAAAAAAAAAAAAAAAAAAAAAAAAAAGGATTTGTGCTACATTTTTTACTAAATCTAATTCTTTTTAAGCATTTGAGGGATTTTATTAAATATTTAACAGCACAAAAGTCTAGATTCTCCTAGAGCTTCTTTTCTACTTCAATGAGACAATTGTGATAAAATAATTTTATAATAATTAGGCTGTTCTATAATCAAATGCAATTAGCAATAATTAAAAATGGCAGTCAGTTTGAATAAGATCATTTTAAGGTAAAGTTTAATTTATGTTGTTTATCATATTAGTGTTTCCTTAAAAATATTTTGAAAAGGTTATTATCTCGGAATTAGAAAAATAAATTTATATTCATTTAAAAAATTTTTAACCATTTGTATTACAATATTTTAAAAATTATTACATTTCAGCATCTTCTGTTGGCGCCATCTGATGTTGCTGGTTGGGGTATATTCTTGAAAGACACAGCTCAAAAAAATGAATTTATTTCAGAATATTGTGGTGAGGTAATGTAATTGCATTGGTTTTTAATAACTTAGTGACTTTATTATGTTTACTATGATTTTATATTCAAATAATAAGTTATTTCAATAAGGTTTTTTTTAAATTTCTTATAATGTATATTTAAATTTATATATGTGTTTATAAATTAGTTCGTCTAAGACACTTTTCAAATTTGATTATTTCTCTGATTGAATTTTCATTTTGATCACCTACTTATAAATAACATTAAAAAAAACTTAGTTTATAATTTTTTCTGATGATAAAAAAAGACTATTCCAAAGAAAGATGTTTGTACTGAATATTCAAGGGTTATTATATTAAAATTATATTTCATTACATACTGATGCATTCTTATAAAAGATTATTTCTTAAGTTTGTTGTGTGGTAAAGATAAAAATACAAAAATTTATTATATAATTTGTTACTCAAATAAAATAATTTAAAATAAAGTGATAAAAAAATTATTATGTTTAATTATAAATAAAATGTATAGCATTTCCACACTAACTTTATAAACACATAATTTGAAATGTCTATTAATAGTCAGGCATTTCTATGATACCCAATAATTATTACTTTCTTAAAGTCATATAGGTCTGAATTTTGTGGAATCTTTTATGTCATTAATGCTAATAATTCTGTTTAATATAGGATATTTAAGTACTGAAAGTATAACATAGATCAACTTCATATATCTTCAATTGCATGAGTGACCAAATTCTTATTTGTAAATAGTGTAATAGAAGAGGCTTACAATAAGTATTACTGCAGTTTTACAAATTTTGTAGTCACTGTAACACCCTCTTCAATTTCCACTTAATTGAAAATCTCATATCTGCTTAAAATCTTATAAAAAATTAGTCACTAAATTGGTATGTTTCCATCAAAACTTGCAGTGGAATTGAGAAATATTTTTTGTTAAAATGGCAAGGTTTACATTATATTTCGGTAATGGTCAAGTGCTTGTTGTTACATGTCTATTTTTAAGCATGTTTTTTAAATAAAGTACTATAATATTATTTACCAGATGATCAAGATTCTCACATCATGGGCTATAAAGTGTTCAGGTATACTTGTGAAAGCAAAGTAGTAAAAGCTTATAAAAGGCTGTGCTGAAAGGCATGAATGACTAAGCAAAGAGTTTCATCAAACAATTTTGGTTACTTAAAATCTCAAGTCTTGTTAAACTATATTGAGTCTTATGTAATCTTTATTTAAAGTAAAATTATTTATATTAAAAAGACAACTTGTTTAGGGACAGATAGTCAAATTAATGCAATTTAATAATAGTCAAGTGTGTTATAGCAAATCCTTGTAATAATGGAAAAGTTAACTAAAAATTGCTGCTGTGATGACCAGTTAAAAGCATTGCAATTGTTCAACTAATTAGATAGTACTCTTCTTTTTAGGAAGCAATGTTCAATTTTATTTCTGATTTGTACATTTGTAGTGACTATTTAAAACTAGTTCTCAATAGAATCTACTTGTATGTGTAAAACAAGTGACCATATAGCGACAAACAAATCAGTGAAATCTGTAGTATTTCTAGTTTTGTATCTTCTAGATTTCATATAATGAATGGAACTTTAGCATCTGTGTTTTGAAATTTTGTAAAAAAAATTTTATTTTTATAGATCATATCACAAGATGAAGCAGATAGAAGAGGAAAAGTATATGACAAATACATGTGCAGCTTTCTATTTAACTTAAATAATGGTAAATATTTTTTGTAATTATTAAAATTAAGTATACAAATTGCATTTATGAAATTGTTTTTAATTATAATTTTTTTAGAGAAACAAAATTGTATAAATTTGCAAATTGGCATTAAGAGTATTAATTTTAAGTGTTAAGATATATTTAATGTGATTAATGTAACAGTTTATGATTATAATTGATTTTAAATAAATTTCTAAATTTCCTTGGTAATTCAGAAATTTCCAATATTTAAAGTAAAAGAAGATATTCATATACAGCTCAAGATAATTATCCATATGTGAATACTTTGTATATCAACATTTTTTTATAAAAATAATTATTAAAAATGTTTATTGTGAATGCTGTTTTATTAATTTTTTATTACTTTAATTATATTAATGTTTAATCAAATTTTTTAATTCAAATAAATTAGTTTAATATATAAATATTTCAAACTTGTGATTGAATACTTATTATTTTTTAGTAATCATCTTACTGGTGCAGTGTGGTAATACCATCTTGGAATATATAATCCTGGTAGAAAAATTAAAATTCCCATGCTTGTGAATTAAAATTTATCAAAAAATAAGCATGAAAAGAATATGAATGCCAAAAAATAGCATTAATATGTGTAATAAAATTTATTAAAGTGTTGAATTAAATAAGTTAGCATAATTTTAATAGACATATGGCATACATACTTTACGAAAAAAAAAACTTTTTTTTTTTTAAAAAAAAAAAACATTTTTATTTAATTTAGAGAAATTATGCAAACTATGATATAAAGTTGATTGATGTAAAATTATAATGCACTGTCCTTCAAAAATATTTGCTATTTTTTCTTGCTACATGTAATTATTATTAGTAATATAAAAAACTTCATTTTTTAAAATTTAATGAAATGAAACAAAAAACGGATATATGCATGCAAAATGAGCTTTGCATACAAATTTAAAATAAACCAGAACAACATTTGTAGATTTTAGTGATATACATTTTATCTTTCACCAAAATTTATATAGGTAAAAAATTTTATTTTTTGAGTAATATCAAAAATTTAATAAACAGTTCTTAATTCATGGCACTATCTATTGGCAGTCACATCCATTAAAGTTATCCTATAGATTTTACTTAAACTGCAAAATGGACAAAAATAACTGTTTCAATAAAAAAGGATTTATTATTTAATACTAAAGAACAATATATATAAAGAAATTTAAAACTATTTACCATGAATCCAAGAATCTGGAATTAATATCCATTATGCTGAACATGCACATTTCTGATGAATGACCAATTTCTCCCACACTTGCCAATGAAATATTAAAAATTATATTGATTTATTATTTTAGGTGTCAAAACATAAATATATATGTAACATACATGCAGATTGATCAAGAAACTAGATTCGTATGTAATATTTACACCATAAAGAAACTTTGCCTTTATATATATATATATATATTGAACATTTGAAATTTCTATTAATTTCAAATGCTCAATGAAACAAAAGATTTTTAAACAAGATAAATTATTATTGCTTTCATCTTAAAAATTTTTATTTGTTTTTTCATTTCCATTAACTTTTCAAATATAAGTTCACAAGTTAAAAATTAGCATCATTAACAGCATATTTTTATGTTATGATTTCAAAAGTTAATTATTCTATTTATTTTTATTTTAAGATTTTGTGGTAGATGCAACACGAAAAGGAAACAAAATACGTTTTGCAAATCATTCCATAAACCCAAATTGTTATGCAAAAGTTATGATGGTTAATGGGGATCATCGTATTGGAATTTTTGCAAAAAGAGCTATACAAACTGGTGAAGAACTCTTCTTTGATTACAGGTAATTTATATTTTAGTCTGTAAAGTTGTTAATTCTGTGTATAAATACTAGTAAATAAGGATTAGAGTACTACTCTTAGTTATTTTAGATAATATAAAATTTAATCTTTGATCAAGTTTCCTTTAAATCTTAAATCTCAAAAAAAATTTTACAAAATTAAATCAGAATGCTAATTATGAAGTCAAAGAAAAGTTGATCGAGTGTAAACTGTTGATAAGTATGTTAATTAATGTTAGTTTTTATAAATGTATTTTATTTGTTTCGTATATGAATATTGTAATAAAAATAAATATTTAATGATTTCAGTATCATTCTCTTATCTTCAACATCTTGGACACTTATAAAATTTTCTCCTACTACCTATTGAATTTTTCAGTATTTTAGCTTTTGTTCATAGTGTCATCAATACAATGAAGGAATGATTAATGTTTGTATTCATTAACATTTCATACCAATAGTTCTTTTGATGGTCCAATATGATGATGTCAAATGTATGTTGACAGTGTGTTGTATTCACCATGATGTCACCAAACACAGGTGTATTAACCATGATGTAAAGGAGAAGCCGTTTCTTTGTCCGATAGCATATCATGCCATTCCTACATCCAGATTTTTGTTGATCGCACTATTGAAAGTGCTCCTATTTATAATGCAGTTTCAAAGGCAGCCAAAGAATGATTATTAAGCTAATTATTCATATTACTGTTAATGTTGAATAATTCATAGGGTCGCATGTTATCTTGCAAAAGGCCTCATTCCTTGACTCTGGACTTTTGACATGAGTATACAATCTATTAAACTCATGAAGATAAATGTTAATGGATAAAGAGCCACTAATATCCATAAAATATTCCACATATTCATCCTAAACCCATCATTCCATATTCTGGTGGCAGCCATAGAATTTTGATCAATGCAAATGACAGTATTGTGGTACAGTAAATCACAATCCTGATAGATTACAATGCAACATCTATGAAAATCCGAAATGTGCTGGAAAACATTTTTCTTACTTATACAAGGTCTCATGAAACTTTCAACTGACAATGTTCAAAAACATTTTGTTTAAGAGAAAGCTGTTATACAATTCATTTTTCATTGAAGTGTAGATATTATTATCACTATTTTACAAGTGCATGGAAAAGCTAATTTGTATAGTGCATCATCTTTGGGTAGTCACTTAGTGTAGCAATTTTTATGACTAACCATGTACTTTACTAAGGTCTTCAAAAAGTGTATTAATTTGTCTAAACAATTTGACAACTTTTTTTCTTCAATTCTAAATAAATAGCAATATTAAGATCTGTGACATTGTAAAATTATGTGTTATATTTTTGCATAATAATACTGCAGTTTGGGATTTTTTTTTTTTTTTTTTTTTTTTTTTTTTTTTTTTTTGTAGTAATATTGAAAAATTTTATTTTGAATAAAAGTATATTTAAAAAAAGTCTTGTTTAACAGAAAAAAGTATATTAATAATTGAGTTGTATACAAAAAATGTTAAATCAAAAGCTCGTAAAGACTGCATAAAATCAATTAATATTCAAAACAAACTAAAGACAACAAAAAGAAAAGAGAATATTGCAGATGTGTTTTACAAATTTGTCTGTAAAATTATTTTATGTGTTTCATTGTTATAAGCTATATTATCATTTATCAATCTAAAAATTTCCTGTATTTTCAAAATTTTACAATTATAACCAGTGGTGTTGTGTTAATTTTTTTTTTTACTGGAACGCCTATATATAATTATATAGACAGGGCCAATCCTGGGTAGGCGGCTGCTCTGTGCGGTCTCATGTCCCAAATTTAACGAGGGAGTGGGGGTGATTTTCCATGATAATCCTGGCGGCGACAGTTTTTTTTTTTTTTAGGTCTCATGTCCCAAATTTGACGACGGGGGGAGATTTCTCCCAATTTTCGCCTGTTGCCAGGATCGCCCCTGTATATAGCATAAAAAGGAAAGGAAACGAAAATCATTACGAAACCCATTTTGTGTATATGTTTATTACAATAATAGGAACTTTTAATAAAAATTAGTTAACTAATTATAAAATACGCATAGTAAATGTTCAAACAAGGTGCGCATTGAAGGCATGCTGCCTCAATGTGCGGCCTGCCTAACACTTTTTAATCGACACTTTGACTTAGGTAACGTGCATAGAATATTTTGCTAACAATAGTACTTATTAATCTTATTATTACATTGTATTGGTTCGGGTTCGGTTCAAACCCTTGTTTATAATAATACATATAAAAATTCATCAAAAATTAGAAAAAAAATCAGCAATTCTTTTTAATTTTTTATTTCAATACATCAGCCAATTCTTGTTATCAGAAATCATCTTTAGTTCCGGAACGCGTTCCTGTCCAAAAAGGAAGTACCTGAACGATGTTCCGGAGCGTTCCGGCTCGACAACACCACTGATTATAACTTCATGTGTATTTATTATTATTTCAGTTTGTGTTGTCTTATTAATTTTAATGGTACACTGAAATAGTAAAAATGAAAATGCTGAATAGTTATAAGAATGTTGTAGATTATCTTTAAAATAAATTCCGAAGAGAATTTAGATAGTTATCGAAGTTTTTAACTATTGTTCACGCCAAATTAAAAAGTTAGTTTTCATATTTCTGTGATTATTTTATTGAGATAGTTTTAAAGTTGTGTGAAAATTTATAAGTTTTATTATAAATATCTGAGTATGATAATTATTCTGATAATTTTCTTTTTATACTATTAAATTTCGGATGCAAATAATGTTTTTCTCAAATGTGTAAATTAAATGTTCAATTTATATATACAGTAAAAAATTATAATTATTATTTTAAAAAATTTTATATTAAGTTTATTTTTGGAATGTATATAAATTGTAATGTTATTTTGAAATTTAAATTATTTTATTATGCTAAGGTATGATTTTTAAAAGAATTACACAGATCTTCTGACTAGAAAGCAGTTTATTTTAAGTTTTTATCTACTGTTAAATATTGTGAATTTTCCCTTTTCCATCATTTTTTTGTAATAACTTTTCATTGGATATGTAGAATTTCTAAATATATTGGCAAGAAGGTCATTATTCTCATTTTTGGAAGGTAGGGAGTTTGAATCCGAATTTAATCAAAGATCTGTCCTGTTAACTAAAGACGGCTTGGTCACATCAAATGGGTCATGGTAACAATGTCTTCCAAGTGAAATACCTCTTGGAAGAATATTGTAAATATTAAGTATTGGAAAATCTTCTTGATCCCTACTTCTAAATTACAAACCAGCTGTTAGAGCCCAACTTTATATTAGGATGCGGGTGCAACAACTATTGTGGCAAAGAATATTTTAATTTCAAATATTTTTATAACTATCCAGTAATGTATGAAACTTTTTTTTTTTTTATATATATAAATTTTTAAACTAAATGAACTAGTGAAAGAAAGATATTTAAATTTTATCTTCAAATTTGCTCCTTGAATATTGCAACTTCTATTATCTAATTGATTTAAAATTTTAATTATAGAGTCATATAAATGTTAAATCAAGAAGTGTTTTATGCTCACATTTTGTATGCTTTGAAATCATGGATTACTTGGCACATTTAAATCTTTTGATTCTATCCATTTCTGCTCCAAGATATTCATATTACTGTCTTTTCAGCCCTTCAGAAAGAAAACTAAACTGTATTTGCGTTTATGAGCACAAAAAAACTAATTTTTATAAAGCTGTTATTTCAGTAGTAGAATAGTTTATAGTAAAATTATAAATAACTTTAATGTTATACGTGTTCTTATGCTTTTAACAAAATAATGAAATAAATACAAAATTGTCTTCAATTGAAAGATTGGCTATTTATTTTGCACATAATTTCAAGCAATCATTTGCTTTTAATATGAAATTAAAACAACATTAATAGTAAATAAATTAGTAAAAGAGAGATTTGAATTTTATCTTAAAAATGTAATTATTAATTTTAGATTTTAAATCAATTGGCATTATTGTAAAATATTGTATTGTTTGAATTAATTAGGACAAATATGTTTCGAACCATCTTAAATCAGTTATATCTGATTAGAAGTAATATGAACATCAACCTTGAGTGTAGTTTACTTATTTGCTTGATTGACTTATGTGTAAAGTAGTTCAGTTATGACTTGTTCAATGTAGCAGCTGGTTATAATTTTATATTTTGTATAACATGTGTTACTTCTACTTGTTATAAGATCAATATTATTCTGGGGAAGTCTTCTAAAATATTTGTTTTTACTGAGCGTACTTGATTGTGAGAGAATTTTATGATAGTTGGTGTAGGCAAATCAAGTGTTTTAAAAATTTTAGCAGTATTTCAAGATTTTAGATCATTATTTCCAAGAAAAAAAATGAAAAATGTGGATGCAAATGGAAAACTTTCAAGAACTAATAAAATTCTTATAAAAGCTAGCAAAATAAATCCAAAAAGATAAGTACAGTCCTTCAAAAAGATTCATTGGATAACGGTCTGTCTACTGTACTGGAAAAGCTTTTAGAAGTTGCTCATAAGACAACAAAATCAAAAAAACAAAGCAATTTCTAATTCAGAAAAGGGAAAATCTTTAAGTATGGCCAAAAATTACCAATCATAAACTTAATGATTGGAAGATGGTTTTCAGTAATAAAATATATTTATTTCTACAAAGATAAAAATCAAGTATTTTTAGGCAATGTAAAGTAAAACTTCTTTACTGAATCATACCTAACAAATTGTAAAGCAATCTTCTAAACAGATGTTATGGATTTTTTTTACAACAAATGGTGCTGGAAAGTTAATTCTTTTTAAAAATTTAGTGACTTCTGTCGCACATAAAAATATTACACAGGAAACTTATGCCACTCGTAGAAATATTTGATGGAACATTTTGACAGGACTTGACCCCTCATCACAATTTGAAGTTGATTCAGATTTTTATACTGGAACATAAAATAACAGTGCTTGATTAGCCTGATAATTCATCAGACATAAATCCTTTTGGCAATTCATGGCATATTCTCAAAAATCATTTAGCTAGATATATTTTATGATAACAGAACAAATGAAAGAAATTAAATTTAAAATATTTAATATTTTGTTTCTTTTTTATTTTCAGATATGGTCCTACTGAACAGCTGAAATTTGTTGGCATAGAAAGAGAATGTGAATTTCAATAATGGTGCTTGTGTGTTTCACTGTTTGATATAACTATTCAGGAAAAATAGAATACATTGATTTATTTCTCACAAAATCGTAAAAGTATCTGTACTCCAATTAATTCTATTTTTTAAGCTTTAAACAAGTATGCATCGTAGCTTTATTCTAAGAATTATGAAAATCTCCAATTAAGTTATTATGTTTATCATATATAAAGCATTTTGTTAATCTAAATCATTATTTTTAATAAACTTACTAAGTTTGCTATTCTAAAAGAGAATATTTGTAATATTAATTTCTTTTTTCCACTAAAGCTTTTAATTTGAATTTATATCAAATGTTCAGTTTGGTTATATGGAATTTATTATTTTTGCATTATATTTCAAAATAATTTAAGATATCTACAAATAAAATATTAAATTATTATTTTGATAAAGAAAAAAGGTTCCTGTGTATTTGTAAGAAAGGTTCTACAAAATTATTTATCATAAAATGTCAAAACTAATTAATATTCAATGAAATAGTTACATGGAATTTCTTAAATTTTTTGCAAAATATAAGTTGTTTTTTTTTTTATTTGATTTAGTGGAGCATATATAAATAATTATATACACTGACAAAAAGCTTTACTTCAGCTTTAAAAAAATTAATACCTTGAATAAAAATTTCATTAAAACTAAGTTATATTTTCATATGTTTAACTGTAAATAGAAAGGGATTGATATTTTAAAATAATTAATATTTCTAAATGTATATGATGGATTAAGCTTTTTTAAATTTGTTATCACACTAACATACAAAATAATTACTCCATATTCAATTATTATATTGCATTTATTACATTATTATCAAATTTCTCATTTGATTAAAAAAAGAAGTATTTATAAAAGTCATGGAAATTATTTTTAAAGTATACACCTTCTGTTATTTTATATATATATATATAAGAGCTGCACATTTTTAAGTATTAGGATTTTATGATCTTTTACATATTTTATCAATCAATGTATATATTGTTACTTTCAAAGCTAAAATCATGTACGAAATTTTTCAAAAAAATGTTTTAGTCCTAGAGGAAATAAGTTTTCTCTGTATGAATTTTATTTCATCATGTAGAATTATATCATTAATTAAAATAGAAAACATTTTCATATTTAGGGTCAACTGTTTTGTCAAAATGAAGAAAGTTACTTTCTAATAAAAATATAAAAAGATTAACTTTGTCTTTTCTAATTGTACTCTTTTTTGCATTTTTATAGAAATAACAGAAAATATATTGAATATTTTCACATTTTAATTTTAAGAAATTTGAAATGTGAGAATTTGTCTGTAGTATTTCAACTACCATTTTAATTCTCTTTGCTTCATTTATAGCTGAGTTGACAGCCAAATATTGAGTCCCATCTAGGACATGGATGTTTCTAGTGACACAGAATCTACTTGAAACTGTAGGTCTAGGGTTAATTAACCCTCATATAAAAATTGACCATTGAGCAACAAACTTGCTTCATTTATACACTATTATTTCTTATTTTCTTTATTAATGTGTAGATCTAAATGCTTGATTTTTCAGTAAAAATATACGTCTATTTGGTATGTTGCTTAATTAAGTGCAAAGTGATCAGTTGCTTTTTATAATTTTTCTCAATTAAACAGTTTGATTGAATTATAAAGTACCATTATTTTATAATTTTCGCTGTCATTTTTTAGCTGATAAATTCCTTAGGTCATAAAGTTTATACACAAATGAACTTCAACTTGTTTTGTTTATTTTTAGGTAATGGATAAATAAATACGTGGAAAACTAGATCTAGGGAATATTTGAGAAGAGACATAAAAACATCTTAGCCAGATAAATTATCCATGTTTAATCAGATTTAACTACTTAATTCTCTTCTCTGCTTGCCAAGCTGGTAGCCAAATGGTTAGCGCTCTTGCATCTGTTTAGCAATTCATGGGTTTGAATCCCTGCTCGGTTTTTTTATCTTTGTTATGGTTTAGAATCCATTTTAAACCGTAGGTCATGATCTAATTAGCCCTCGTAAAGAAAAAGTGACCATTGAGCACTACAAATTAACCAAACTACCTATGCTTTTAAAGTTATCATTTAAGAAGTATTTTGTGAAATGTATTACTTTAATTAATGAGAAAAATTTATAGTAAAGAATTTCTTTATTATCAGCACTATACAAATGAACATTTTAAATGTTATTTGAGGAAACTTCCTTGATTTTCTCTCATATCTTTTCTTATCGATGTAATATCTTTTTTTTCATCCAGTTATGAGACGTTTTTAAAAACGGAAGTTTTATTCTATATTAACAAGGAATCAACTATCGAAATTCAAACAAGCATTATATTTTATTTAAATCTAATTTATATCATATGAAAATATATTAATATACATATATTTTAATTCTTAATATGTGATTACACAATGTGCTTATTAGCAATGTTCAAAATATCCTAAGATATATCAGAAGAAAATTAAATCTCATAATCTCTGGTAGATATCTTCTAGCCTATTAAAATATCAAATCAAATGATGCTATCAATACGGTCATATCAAATAATGTCATCAATATATAATGATATTTGAAACAAGATCACAAATTTAAAAAACTAATAATTTACAGATCTCCTTTTATTTTAACACTCTGTCGGGCGCGCCTGGAATTTCCCTCCATCGGGCGCGTTGCATCTGAGAGATGCATATAGTATTTTAGCAATACAAAAATGTTTTACATGATTTTAACAGTGTTCCTTCTTTTTCTTTTTAGTTCCAGAATCTTTCTGGAACTTTTTTTTTTTTTTTTTTTTACTTTAATGAAATGCAAATTACAGAGTTTAGGGAATACAAAATAATACAATTACAAAATAAAAAAAACATACAAATACAGAAAATAACAACAGAAAATTTTGTAAAAAAATTAAATATACATTTATTTATTCATCAGAATCATAATCTAATTGAGGCTGCTCTTCAGAGTATTTTTTACACATCATAACGGCATGTTCCAAACAAAAATATTCGTTACATTTTGTGCAAGAATATTGTGTCATTCTGCTTTTCTTGATTCTGTAGCATGTAGAACACCGCTTTCTCTTATTTGGAACGTCTGAAGATTTTACTGCATTTCTATGTTCTGGAGACGGTTATAAAAATTGAGTTTTTGAAACTTAGAATAAAACTATTAGAAATAAGCATATAAAATGAAATTGGAGACAAACAACGTAAACTATTATCATGTTTTTTTAAATTTGTATTTGTTCCCTATTTCCGATCAATATTCAGACAAATATCCATAATTCTAGACTTCAGTTTTATTGATAGTAGAAAGTAAAGTTTTTTAAAATAAATTTTAACTAAGCTAATTTGAATATCAGTTTAGAATCTGTTCTTTATATAAATATTATGTTCAAAGTATTATGAAAAATAACCATATTTTTGTCAATTATCTTCATTTTTTAATATTTTTATTACAGTATTAAGTGATTTTCATGGTTCATTCATTTATTTCTAAACCCCTTTAAAAAAACTTTTTGAATGCTTTTTTTCCCCAAAGTATTTCCGAAAAAATCAATAAGGAAATACGCAAGAACTCTCCATTGTAATAAACACTCAAAAAAATATTAAGAATTTTTATAAAAAACTCCAATAAGTGAGGTCATGAAAAGTATAATTCCTATATTTGGAGCTAGTAAATGGTATAAAATGATCTGGTTCTAAGTAATGGATAGAATGTGTCGCAATATTCAATCCTATCTTTCAAGTTACATTGAACTAGTGTGTGAAGAATTGATCGAGGCAAAGTTTGTTTTATGCCTGTTCAACTGTAACCACAACATTTGTGTTTTTTCCGATAAAGTTTTTAATAAAAATCTAAGTAATTGAAAAATAAAAATTTTTGAATAGAATATAATACAAATGCTATAAAAATAAACTGCATGTTATTGGATGCTATCAGCTACACCATGGGAAATATATTTTTCTGGGGCATTTTACTCTGATTAAAAACAAATCCATTACAAAAAGATAATGAGACTCAAATAGCAGTACAAGAACATTTGCAAAAACATCCCCAAGAATTAAATATTTAACATAAGAATATTACTGAAAATTATATCACATTGTCATAAAAGTTTTCGCATCAAGAAAAAGTCAAAATGAAATGAAATTTGACATAAGTAAGTGATTAAAAAAAATCAGAAAAAAAGGATCATTTATTGCAGAAAAAAAGTACAAATTAACGGAAGTTTTAATATACCGTTAGACGCTCGTAGCGCGAATGCACAATGCGATATGAACAAGTAGTGACATATAAAAATTCCGTATGATATCCTGAGTCATCTCGTTCCACAGTTACTGTAAATGTGCCTCTAATACGACCAAACTCATAGGGTGTCCAACTTTCTGCCCCAAATGATCGCAGATATGCTCGACTGATGACAAATTTTAGGATCGAGCAGGCCATGGAATGGTAGTAATGTTGCGAAATCAGTCTTCTGACATCTTTGTTGTGTATGGCTGAGCATTGTCTTGTTGAAAAGTAGTCCCTGGAGCCCTGCCATGAGTGGCAACACATGTGGTTGAAGAATATCAGGGACATACCTCTAGACTGTCTTTGTGCCATGGATCAATATTAGAGGTGACCGTGTATCGTAAGCAATGACACCCCATACCATCACACCAGTTGTGAGAGCGGTGAATTGCTGTAAAGATTGACGCGTTCACTCCTGGATCTCCACACACAAACACGATTTTCATCACTGCTCAGATTGAATATAGATTCTTCGCTGAAGACGACCTGGTTGCAGACTAATCCCATCATGTGCGACACTACTCCAAACGGGGAGTGTTCGGTGAGAGGTTGGCAGTACATAATGGGTACCGCGATAGTAGATGTCTTTCCGCTAGGCGCCCTTCAATAACTTGGGAGGGCACAAGAGTCCGTAATGAAGGTACTACTGCCTGTGTCGAGGGCGTGCTGAGTCTGGTCGCCGGGTAAATGACATCCCTTCTGTCCACTAGTTCTAACACCACAATAAAATTAGAACCGCTTACCTGTCGAGTTAATCACTCAATTACCATCCCAATGATTCTTCTCTCGAACTATGGCAGTTGCCCATATTATATTCGAAGGAATATATATTAGAAACAAGCTCTGCTTATCTATTTTATATTCCAAGGAGAACGAGGCTCAATGCCCGCTAGTGACATTACGCGAGGCGTCATCACACCTCATTTATAATCATTTGCATACATGCAACTTCATCCCAAGTTTCGTTACAATCCCACAATTATTTTTTGGTGTGCAAATTTTTATAGCAATCAGCGTATACATAAACAATATGTTTTCTCGTGACTTGAAATTTTGCATAGAATTATGGAATTTTATATGCTAATCTTAATTAGTTTGTGTGTGTGTGTTTAATTTCTGTACATCAATATAGAACCTAATTTTACTTCATATTGTAGAAGCTTGTTTTTATGAACTAGTAGGGACCGGAAGAAGTCTTAAAATCGGTAGTTCGTAGATAATGGTCTCTAAAATAAATAATTTTAGACCTTATATAAAATTATTTTTTACCTAAAAGTGTCATCCCTATAAAATACTACTCGAAAAAATTATTAGAACACATGCAAAATATATAAATATATATATAATGTATATTTAAAAACAATCTTTCATTTTATTAATGAAAATCGTTTATAGTAAGTACTTTTATTATATTTTATAATATATTCTTTCAATGTAAATAAAACATTTCAATAGTTTTTTTCCCCCCTTTTCTTTTCTTAAGAAAGTAGCTCATTCTTGTTAGTCATTCATCTGCTTGTTTGGTAGACGCTCTCAACGACGTTATTTTCTATAATATCCGAAAAATTTCTTGGCCTTTTTTCATTCATTATGTTTTCAATCACTTAACTCTCAATGCTTCTTACGTTTAAATTACACGAGACCACAATCTATGTCCAGAAATAAAAATTTGGGCTGATTGAGTTTTTTTTTTGTCAAAATTCATGGATAAGTAAATAACTCATTTTCAATCAAGTCGTCAGATAAATGTTCTTAGTTTCTTCGATTATTGTAATTTCTTTAATAAAGCCTGTTTTCCAAAATAACCTTAAAATAATATTTTTCTGTGCTCAGAATGATGGAGAAAAAATGTCTAATATTAACCTATTTCTGTGCAACATTCTAAGCATAGGCTGACAAGTGGATTGCGCATAAAGCATCAATATAATGATAATTCAAATCCATAATCACTCTTACAAAGTACCGATGATATTTACATTTAAAGATATTTATTATAATTCTGTTGCTTAGACTGCAAGATGCGTTATATGAGGCTGGAAAAAAAGTCCATACAAATTTCTTAAAAAAAAAAAAATAAATAAAAAATAAAAAAAAAAAAAAAAATCTAGGATTTCAGCATCAACACTAGATAATTTTCTTCAATTCGTGGGATCCAGGATTTTCCGATAAAATGTCAATCCAAGTTTCCAGACCATATAAATAAATAAAAAATGGG
>JAPDSC010130140.1:0-42168 GCA_026290005.1 Latrodectus geometricus
TATATATATATATATATATATATATAAAACCTGGAAAAGTTAAAATATTAGAAAGTCAAATTCAGTTTAAAATATTTTCAACACAAATTTAAGTTAAACAAATTTTTACTCATGAAATAAATGCCTGCAAACTAAGAAAAATCTAACACTTTTAAAGGAAACTTAGAGATGCGTTGTAAAATAAAAATTGATTCTTCTTCAAATGATATGGAGTGTTTTAATCAAAATATTTATGACTTTTTTACTGTGTAACATTAAGAAACATGAAACTAAACAGAAGACCTACACTTTCAAAGATTAATGGATGCTACTTTTCTTTCTCTTCATATTTTTTCAGTCCAAAACGAAAAATAAGTAAATAAATTTTTGAGCCCATTACTAACTCTAGTTAGATAACAAAAATCAAACAGAAAAGCTTCTTTTAGAGTATAATTCTTTAACTTTATTAATTTACGAATTTGATTAGAAAAATAAAAAAAAACTTCATGAAATATATCTGACAGTCATTTTTTTTTTTTTTTTTTTTACCATAAAATTTAAAATAAGCAAAAATCAAGAGAGCTTGTGTTTTTCACTATTCTATAAGAAAATTGAAAATTTTCGTATTACTTTAATATTAAAAACAATCATATGATCAAACGTGTAATCTATTTCCAACTCTTCTTAGTGTTCAGAAGAATGAAATTTCAAAAAGGTATTATCATTAATACTTGACCTAACAAAACTTTTAATCAATAACCCTCGTAGACTATATCTAGTCTTACACAGATATAGTTTAATTATAACTAGTTTAAATTTAAAAACAAAAAAAGCCTATTAACAGAATGGCGTCACATTAGAAATGAATATTATTAAAGGGACAAAGCGTTTGCCAAAAGAAAAAAAGTTTCACATTTTAGCAACAGATGGTGCTAAGATGTAAGCTACTAGCTAAACCAACTATAAATCTGCAATGTGCATGATTGTTCAGGTGTTTTACTGTTAGTTACGTAAGCCCACTGATCACGGCAAGGTCAAATCAAATCATCATAGGAAAAATTAATTTTCGGTTGACCTAAGACAATAAAAAAAAAAAAGCATCAATCAAATCACTTTTTTAATTTATTGAGATTTGTGCAAAACGTGTTCAATACGCTGACCACCGTTTTTCCTGCTGTACCAAACTAATGTCGTGAAACAATATGATCCACAATTGATCAAAGTGTCTCCTAAGTTATGTTCAGAATGTGCTGAGAAATGCGTTTCTTTATTTCGGCTAAGTTTGCAATCGGACCATTGAGCATATTTTCCAGCTAGTCCCATTGTCAGAAAGTAGCACGGATTAAGATCAGGTGATCGAGATGGCCAGGCTGTAGAGAAATAACGAATGATAGTTCTAGTATTTCCGAAATGCCATTTTAGTAGCTGCTTCACCGGATTTGTAATGTGCTGAGGATCGCCATCTTGCGGGAAAAAGATCCAGGCTGTTGAAGAGCTGGAATGACGTGATAATGCAAAAGGCACTTACCAGAGATGGGGCAGATTACAAGATAGAAAGCATCCGATATTTTGAAATATATAGCGATAAATGATGCCATAAACTTATAAAATACAGTGACCTTTGCAGAATGATGAGCCACTGGTTGATTTGCGAATGAGTTTTTGTAGCATATTCAGTAATGCTGTGAATCGACATATGCTTACAAATTTCGATAATATATAGTTTTTTACTTGCAGACAACACATTATTATTAAGAGAAAATTATCCAAGAAATTCTATTTATATATTCAAAGAAGTGTGAAAGAAGAGTTTTAAACCTATAAAATAAATAAAAAAAAATGTAATATTGTTTTCATTTAGGATATAATTCCTTTTAAAAACACTGGGATTTTTCGAAATTCTGTTCTATCATCTAAAAAATAAAAATGGAACGATTCAAAAGCATAAATTGAAATAAAATAATTGTACATAAATATGCTATATTACAGTTATTTACATATTTTAATTTAATAACTAAATATTTGATTTGAATACTTAAGCATTTAAATAAAGAAAAATACACTTTTATCAATTACAACTTGAATAATTTATTTTTTACACTTAGGTACAAATTACATTAAAAAATGCAATAAGAATAAAGTTATATATTTTTAATAGTTATAAAATACTTTCACAATTATAAGTTCACCCACGCATACCTGTTTATTTTTTAAGCAAACAATTTTATCAAAATAAAAATATTTGCATTCAGGTTTTTATTCTAGACAATTTTAAAGATCGTTGAAGTTTAAAAATAAAATGTCCGTTTTGATAGTAGCGATGTAATATTCTTCACCTGTCGCAACCCACACAAGGATTTCTGATGAAATCATTCTTTAAGCTATTAAAATCCAACCAACCTTTCAGTGTTCAAAGAACCTATTATATTTGGAAAACAATAATAAAATGCCCCCGAGAAGTTCAACAAACTTGAAAGTCATGAGTCACAATCAGTATCTGCTTACAGTATGTATGTTTAACGAATATAATGAGACGCCAAAAGAAACAGAAGTGGAGTATGTAAATATAAATGAATAATCAAATAAATTTTATAATCATCATAAGACAAATTAATAACAAAATGTATTAGGTTCAATAAATTGTTTCAGAATTCTTAAAATTAGTATTTTACACACTGAAATGATTTTAGTTAGAAATGCATTGAAAATTTAGCATTCGATTCCTTGATTACAAATATGATTATCAAACTATTCCCAGTGGAAAACATACATCTAATTACATAAAATTAAACAATTGTTAATGATAGTAATTCTTTATATTAAAAATTTTTAATATCATCTAAAATCTTTTAATCTATATAAATGAAATTCTTATTTTGCCAGTGCATAAAATTTTACTGAAATTGAATTGAGAATTACAGCACAAAATCGAATGAAACCTGTATCAAGTTATTGTTCTCTGTTTAATTTAAAACAAATGCTATTTTGAAATTTTGATTACTGTAGTTAATTCAATCCATAATTAACACTGATTTAAACTCACTGTAAAATTACTTATGCTGTAATACAGCACAACGTTCCAGAACTTTGCTTGCTTTAAGAACGGAAGTATGAGGTTATTTCCACATTTTAATATTGTCATATATGCATACCGATAAAACTCGAAAAAAATATGTATGTCAAACTTCTTCCTACATAAAAAAGTGTAACTTTTTCAAAAAAGATTCTATTTCTTTCGATTTAAAAAAAAATGGATTTTGACGACTGAAGGGAGTGTGTTTCCATTTTCTGCAATACGCCGCTGATCATAAATTCATTACAAAAATAAAAGAATTCCGACTTCAATATTAAAATAACTTGGTACCTTAAGGAAAGTTTTCAATGGTTTCACTCCTCATCCGATAGGTTTTCAGCTCATCTAGATATATGTGACCATATTTTAATAGTGCAGAACAGTTTTGAACAAAAAGTTAACAGTAAATATTGTCATTCTTTCATATCGATAAATTTCTTCGAAATCTAGGCGCACATTTATTAGTGTAAGCCACAGCCTACGAAAGAGGGTGGTCTTTGGCCGCTAGTATATACTATTTTCGGCTCAAAAAACATTGTTTAAAGTAACATAAAGAGAAATGAATTTTCCAATTAATTTAATTCATTATTTTGTCTTTTAAAAACGTAACAGAAACTTATATTAATACAAAATTATTTATGATATACTGACTATGTGTGAATCCAGGCTGAAACTAATTACAATTTAAATTAACAATTCGAGTATGAATTAAAAATTCGTAATTAGAATTGACTACTACATAATTATTTTTAACTTTTTTCTATTTTGTTTATATCATTATTAGATGTAACACATAATTCATGGCAATTTAAAGTATAATTTGTGCAGGAAAGTTGTACCATTCAATTGTTTGTCATCGAGTGTACTATATTTTAAACATAAACCTTGTTTCTACCTCTTATAAGTAAGCAGTAGCAATTATTTTAGATACGAACCTTTTTCACCACATACAATAATATAATTAATAAATTTTGACGAAAATTTATTAATTTTTAAAAATTGTTTCCAAAGACAAAGTAAATATAAATAGAATGTGCATTTGCGCACTTTAAATACCATTATTCTATTTTAATACAGTACAATGCACCTGTATTATATTAAGTTACTGTGAATCAATGTTTTGAAATGAATGAAAATTAAACAACAAATATAGGTATAGAGCGATAGAAAGAAGACGGTAATTTCAGACCTAATCTTTGGCAAAACTCCCACAAATTCCTGTACGAGTTCATGGAACTATATGAATTGAACAGAGCTAGCATACGAGAAGGTGATTTTAAACAACTAAGTTACTATCTGAAAGAATCTATTACAAAGAAGGTAAGTTTTTTAAAGATTATATACAAGAAATAACAGACTAAAATAAAAAGATTAGCAGCACTAGAAAAATAAAATAAGTACAAATGTATCCCTTTATTGTATCTTGATTAAATTCACATTTTAATTAATCAGGAAGCTGCCAGAATCCTATGAAAAATAGTTAAACTACAAAAATGTCACAAAAAAATAATAACATGAAGGAGAGCAGTAGTCATGTGAATTAATATAAAATATAAATAAATAAACATAATAGATATTAACCACAAGCAATAATCTACATGTTTAATATTATGAAATTGAATGATATAAAATTTGAACTTCATGAAAAAAACCCGCTAAATAAACCATAGATATATATATATAATCCTTATAAAATATTTTCTTCTTTTCAATTGCCTTCATTTAAAACACTTTCAAAAGCATACGCAAAACAAAACAATCATTATAAAAGATAACAATGTCTTACTAATGCGACCAATGAATGAGGAAAATTAAATTCTCGAGTTTGATATACAATATCAGCAATGTTTTAAATTATAACAAATACTAAAATAAATGCTAAGAAATTTAATACGATATGGATATTACATTATTACACTGATACATGGACTCATTGTGCACAGTGTAGTAAAGACAGCATTCTATCTTACCAGTTGCACATGGATTTTACGTTCTGTATAAATCAGAACTAGGATTGAGTGCTTGTGAGAAATCCAATTTTTCTTATACAACGAAATTTTTTCGGAATGCAATTCGCAGTAGACGATGGGGAAAAAACCCCACGAAGTAGTGTTTAATTGCATTACATGGAGTACATATATAGAAAAATATGCTTTAAAGATATATTTTTGCTTTAAATGGTTACATCAATAACTAATTGTTCCCAAATTCAGGTAAAATTGATTAGGACAAATTACTGTTTGTGGTGTCATTATGAATTTAAATATTTTATCATGGAAAAATTATATAAAATTTATAATATGTAATTTATCTTTAAAAATTTTTAAAATTTTAGTTTAAATTATTTTTAATATATATATTAAATTATATAAAATAAATAATAAACTGTATTTTACAATGTTAACCATTAATTACAAAACAGATTTAATTTTATATTTCCAGGGCAGTTTATTCAATTAATTGTGTGTATACACTTAAATTCTTCTATAATTCCCTATTTATCCAAATTATGAATTTTATAGTTTGTCAATTTCGTATCGATTCTCGCTACTATCATCATTTTTCCATATACAAACAAAATGAGTGACAGTTTGTTGTTACACACAACTTAGATTGTATTTTTTTGCCTTTTATACAGCTTTATATTTACGAAAAATAAAAATGCAATAAAAAAATATCACCGAACAATCATAAAAAGGTAGTAGGTGCTCAATTTTAAGAAATAATTGTGTCACGCAAATATAAATAAAAACATTAATTTTGCAGAGCAAAACAAGCATATATATAATTAAAAAAAAATTTTTTTTTTAGGAGTTTGTAACAGACACAGTAACTGCATATTTGGTGAAAAGATAATTGAAGACGAACCTAGAAACAAAAAACATATAATAAAATCAAATGTAACTAGCTCAATAATTGTTTTGTGTTAGTAACTTTGTACTCATGTCTTTATATAATCATTAAAGTCTGCAAAATTTAGCAAACTTCTATGGTATGATTTTTAATATTACTCTTTTTCATATTACTATATGTATTCATATAAATTAATTTTATATCTAATAATTATATGAAGAAATATAGTTTCATAAGAATTTTAAATTTGAAACAGAAATTGGCCATAATCAAATGGATGTTCAAAATTAAGATAAAAAATTTGCATCCAGGAAAACAATCTACCATAACCATTCAGATTTGATTTGTTTGTTTGTTAATCGACTATTATTTTTTACTCACTGGGACAGTTAAATTATGGTCTCAAGTTTCAAGTGAATTATGGAAAATCGCAAATAACCGTGCCCGAAGTGGTTTTCGAATTCAAGACCTGCTGAACGACAGGTCAGAGTTACAACCATTTAATTGCTAATTCGGCTATAGTTAAACAAGGAGGCGAAACGTTTGTTATTAGTGTCAAACGGATTAGCGTGTAATAAAAACTAACTCAATTGTATAAATTAATTTATGTCAAAAATAAATACATTAAATTTTTAAATATTTCAAGGGATTTTCATCTGGAGTATTAAAATCGAATTAAATAAATGAATTACGAATTAAAATTGTTTATGAAGATGAGAACATTTCCTTCAGCATCGAAGAAGCTTAAGAGATATCACCTGAATTAGTATTGCAGATTAATAAGAAAATAACTGCTTGTGTTTCTTCACTCTAATTCATGAATTCCACCATCACCGCAGGGTAGGTGTTCGTTGTAATTCTGAATTCATTTCAAACAGTGCGAATTGTTGCAATAATTGTTATTTCCCCTTTTCCAAATAACTGTTCCAAGGTCGAAAGATTTCCTTTCACTAAAACCTTTTATTTTAAGCAGATTGTGAAGGTTATGTTATTTAATCAGTTCCAATGGCAATAAGACACTTAAAATACAATCGCATGTTCTAGCATTTTAGTAGCGAGTAGAATTTGGTTTCATACTGGTATTTTGAATTCTCGCAAATTAATTTTAAAAAAAACTATAAACTCTGTTAAAAACGAAAATTGTATCCTAAATATGTTCAAATATGATTACATTTTGTTGCAAACTAAGCATTTAAATGAAAAAAAATTCGCTATCGTCAAATAAAGAGCCAAAAAATTACAATTAATAAAATGGCAACCAACTAAAAAAAACATGATTTAGAAAGACTTGCAAATGTAGTGAAGTAGTGGCTATTGTAGTTTCTAAACAGATCAGATAGTTTTTCACATTAATTTAGCTTTAAATGAAATATTAAAAGAAAAAAGTACTAACAAAATTGTATCACATTCATAGTTATGGTATTTTTTTATGAGTATTGTAAACTGCATACTTATCATTTGATCATATTTAATAACAGGGTTCAAGAACTTAAATTTTATAATTTTAAATTTTCTATTAACCTTAAAAAAATAGAACAAAGTTAAGTACCGTTAGAACGAAATCCGATAAAGCGAAACTCGCAGTGAAACATTTTTTCCTAAAAGTCAAGACTAAACATGTATTGACAAAGTGCTAATTATTATTAATTAGCTCTTCGTCAATATGTGAGAAAGTCAACGTAACATAAACAAAAAGACATTACATACAAAAAGTTTCATGAATTAAATGTATTGTCTTTATAAAGCTCGTTCCAAAGGAATTCGATTATGTCTAACACTTTTTAAACGAAAACACCAAATACATATTTCATATATTTACATATTTCACACGTATATTTTAACTGCACAAAAATTATGAAATGAATTTACTGCAATATAAGATATATTTACGAAGCCACAAGCATATCAAGAATTCATAATTTTGAACTATAAAAAAGTGCTAGGCCTAATTAAGTATACAATGGGAACTTTATACAATGAGTTTCATTAAAAAAAAAAAGTTTTTAAGGAATTTTTTTGTAGTAAAAAATATAAATAAAAAGATTCTATTTTTAAAAAGACCTGACTTTTTAACGAAATTGCACGCTTGAAATCAATCCAGATTAAATTAGAAAATGATAACGGAAAGGGCCTTTACAGAATTTCCACAAAACGGAAAAACAATTGCTATAATTACACTATAATTTTAAACATAAATAGCACGATTACTTAGACTACATTTGATAGAATTCATTCAAATCACAAGAATCCAAGATTTCGTTCGTGCACAACCCTATCAAAAATTTTTGACAAATATATTTACTTTTAAATCTCTATGCTTTTCCTTCAATGGCTCTATAACCCATATGGGGGCCAAGGCTTAAAGTGTCCATAGCTGTTTTCATTATCAAGGATCTTGTGGTGCGAAATATACACCCGGGTTAAGTGGTCATCCAAAAGTGAGATTCTCAATGTTTAGTTCCCAAATATGCTTGGCATCCAGTTTTATCGACCCACTAAAGGGGTGAAAGGTTAAGTCGACCTCGCCCAACCCGATGATTAAATCTCGGACCTATGCCCTGGGAACGAACAGGCATTTCTGTATGCTTCAAAATATATAGTGTTAGAAATAAAAACTCAAAATATCAAATTGTTATAAAAAGCTAGAAATGGAGACAAAAGAGATTTTATTGCTATATCAAATAGGATTCCATTGAAATTAAAAAGCAATTATTAAATCCAACTTCTCTAAGTAACTAAACATAATTATAAATCTAACAACTACAATGACTGACATATCTTTATTCTTAAATAGATTTTTGTTAATGAAATATAATCGGTTAGAAAATGAAACAAAGTATACGGGATTCGGTCAACTGTGACACAGGAAATTTTCTTTTTTTTTTCCACCGAGATAGAGATAAGTGGATTCAACGAATTAATTCTTTTTCTTACATCCCAACAATGTTATGCTTCCCAGTTTAAAAAATGTTCTCTAGTTCACTACATGCACTCACCGTCACATGGCTGGCTTATTTCCGCTACCAGAGATTATGATCGGTCTAGAGCTCATCAATATGGTTAAAAAGCTATGGCGAAACTAACCGGTTTGTTAGAGATGATTTTACGCCAATTTTTGCATTTTTATTACATTAAGAATTTTTGCTTTCCCACAATCTGATGGGTGACTATTTTTCCAGTCGAGAAAAACATCTGGGAAGAAAAAAAAAAACATTGTATAATCCGTACCCACGTATATTCCACCTACCTGCAATAGGCAAATGACCCTTACTTTTCGCTTCGCCTCCAAAAACAACAATGTGTTGATATAAAAGGTTATTTCTACTCTAAAATTCGATTTGGAATTTGAAGTAATGGCAAAAAATTAAACTTTTTGTGTAACATCGATTCGCATCAGCTGAAGTCAATAGTTGCAAATTTTCTTCCACAAAAAAATCTGAGCTTTCTAAAAATAAGACAGTAATTGGTTTATTTTAAATCTGAGAAATATAAAACTTTACTAATCATTATCTTTATATGAATATTAAAAATTATAATAAATAAATGTTCAGATGTCTTGGTTATAAAGAAATGGTAAATTTTTGACTGAAGTATGTATACCGCTATAGAAAAATATTGCTTTAAATAAAATTAAAGACTGATTATATGACTAAATATGTTGTCATAATAACTATTTCTTTATATTTTGGTGGTACAGAAAAAGTAAAACACATAATACTATATAAAGAAGCAAAAGACAGTAATGTTGCTTTGAATTGTCATTATTTTTAAGATTTATCACGCTGTGACTAAAATCTCCAGTTTTTCAAAGTTTTAACTAGTAGTATTTATTGCTAAAAATACTGAAGACGTCAGGAATTATTCTTTATTTCATCTCAAAGAATATTTACTTCGTGCAAACACCGTTTAAAGCAAAAGCTGTTAGGTAATTTTACTTTAATATCAGAAGATCCTATAGTTAATGTTTATGCGGCACCGTTCCAGGAAGACTTTCATAGATAACTCACAGAATTCTTGTCTCTCAATGTTGGTAAAAAGAAAAGTTTAGCATCCCTACCTGATTTATCTAACTGCTAAACGAGTTACAGATTAAAGCGCAAAAACTTTGAGAAGTTCCATGTACTAAACACGAATCAACAGTGACTGTTAAATTAACGACAGAAGAACATACATAGGGAGACCCTTTAAAATTTCGAGGCTTATTAAGCTTAAATAAGAGATTGTCCACAATGAAATCGCTATTACGTCATATTTTTCAAAATGAAAAATTACAGGTTTTATCACGGACATTATTGAACAAAAAATGGTTGATATGCTAATAAGCACATACATTTCAATCGTGTTAACTTTCGGTATTTTCTTTTTGTGATAAATGAATACGGCCAACTATCAATGAAAAGTTCTCTTAGAAGGCAATAACCAGAAATCTTAAAGTAACATTGTTCTGAAAAACTATTTATAGGCACCATATAACATAGGTAGTATTCACCTCTCAATTTTTAACTACATCACATCGAAACGATTTCTTTTTTTAAAGAAAATATTTTCCCCTGATAAGCTACGACTAATCCAACAGGCAATACTTTTGAGTTACAAAAAACAAAAATTCTAAAACTGCTATGAACATACACTGAAAGAATGTGCCAGCACAACTTAAGAACATGTCATTCTCTATTCACTGTTCAGAAGTGATATCATTCGAACTCCAGGTTCAAGGAAATATTATACTTTACAATAAAAATTTCATAACTAAGCAAGTAGAATGTTGATAGATGAATATTAGTTAGAAAGGAAACACCCACACTGAATTTCAAAAATATTCTGTAAAAATATGGACAATATTGTAATTATTTACTAAGAAAGATAAAACAATCTCTTTGGGAAACAATTTCATATCTTGGTGGCAACTTCGGCAGAATAAATCATACTGTTGACAAGTATGCATAGCACAAATTTCGTTTCCAGAGAAGACAAGTCAGGCCTAATTTAGCACATGATTTAAAATTCGAGTAGCATTCCGAACACACTAAAAACAAATTTGGTTTTCTTTATAAAAACTAACAATTTTCAATTTAAAACTGTATACCGGTACTTAAAAATAAAATTGCGGCATAACGTATATAAATTCATATTATGTATTCATATAAATAAAAACTATGCAAAAAACTAATCTTCAATTAAAAATTGATTACTTTTTAATAATATAGAATAATACTGATATGTTTTACATATTATATTTGGTTCAATATAAATAGGCATTTAATTAGGGAATTTTCATAGAAAATAGCATCTAACATGGAGTTGTGTCAATTTTTTAATTTAAATAAATAATGATAAAATTTATACAAAAAGGATTGCCTTTTTGGAATTCTGTTATGAATCTAACATAAATAAAATAAATTTTTTACATTTAATTTAATTAATATTTTTTTTCTTTATACATTCTATTAGTCATACATTATATATATAACTGACATGTGATAAACTTGATATAATAGTTCAAACTTTTAACAGCTTCTTCAGCCCGGTGGTTTTCAGCTGGGTATGATATCGAACCCACAACATTATGGACACAAGAACGAAGTCTTAATCTCCCAAACTACTGTGGCTTTCATTTTTATGTATCTATATGTTAATCATTTAAATGTAAGAAATGAATGGTAACACATACATGTAAGTTTACTAACAATACTTTAAAAATTAATATATATGCAATTTATGATAATACGTGTACAACGTATAATTTTGATGTATAGGTACAGATACATAACGATCTTTTGATAGTCAGCAGTAATTAAAAATGAATTTCTGCCAGTAAAAATAAATATCCTAATGACTGTATATACATAATAGGATTCCATGGATTTTTCATCTATGAAATAAATCACACACACATTATACAGAATTCACCTCACAATCTGCATTAATTATTTTTGTTGTTGTTCATAGTTCCCATGTCTAGCGACTGCTAAGCAAGGTCTACGAGAGATCACACAGTCAGTGGCGAAGGGATGACCCTAGGCGGTCTGGGTGATGTACGTCGGGAGTTCACTTCTGGTAGGGCCACCCTAGGCGTGAAGGCCAGACCATTATGCTCAGTTAATGCTGGCAGGCGACGCCTTGGGTGCTCATTCAAACAGAAGCTGTTCCTAAATATCCATTAATTATTTTTTATTATTTTATATCAGACTTCATTATTTTATTTAGAGTTTCTGTTACTTCATGATGTTTCATTTCATAATTTTATTATTTTACGTCGTTACTTAGCTACTATAATTTCAGTATTCAGTGAGTTTTGTGATATTTAAGAACAAAAAAGTATTCTTAAAAATATGATTTCATACTTGATTGTATTTAAATCACGTAAGAACTATAACTTCTATTTATAGTTTGAAAAACAGTAATAAAATTTCGCCAGAAGCCATTTTTAAATAGGATTGTAAAAATGCATGACTGATCAATATGAATGCCTTAATTTGGAGCTAGAATCAACCAAACTGATCAAATGAAAAGAACGGTCCATGCTGCCACTCAATGGAATTACAACAAACAGTTTCGTTAAGTCATTAGGTATGTAAAAAACGTCTCAGTGCGGAATTCTATATTGATCAGAATTAAAATCCCTCAAAAAATTACTTTCCTCGATCATAAATAAAATTTTCTTATGCTTTCTCAAGATTTTACTCACACCAAAATTAGATTCAACATACAACTCTAATGCGTCAAATAACATACACAAACCACGATCCATTTTAAGCGAGAATGAACAAGAAATGAGATGAAATTTCTATTACATATAAATAAGGCTCTTTTACTGATAGCGAAATTTCTGCTTTTATAAATCATCTTATTTCTAATAAAAGAGAGAGAGAAAACAGCAAACAAGATAACAGCAGGTGTCCATATACGCCATCAAATAAGCAAAATCATTAAACCTGAAAATATCCGTTTAAAAGCACAATGACAGAAAACCATTTTAATCAGAAGAGATTTCCCCATTTAGTATAAGGGCTAGCCGATTTGACGGACTCTAACACATAAATACCCGCATATGCTCACTAAACGGTCAAGGATGGGGTATTTGCTCTGTTTCCCACTGCTTTCATAACACAGAAACGATCAATCCACGGTATATTTCATGCTTGCGTGGCCTTCGTTTTCCAAAACGCAGCAAGAGCCAATGCGTGCAAATTGGCGCCTAACTCGAAACGTCAAAATGAAGCGGTAGCATATCCGCTTTTTATGGATTTCAGGCGCACATCGGATGGCATGTGGATCTGAAGATACCGTTCGTTAAAATTTGGCTTCACTCTTCTGGATGGATGGACACACTGGGGAAGGAAAAAAGAAATAAATATCGCCAAAGAAAAAATGTAAAGGGATGAATGTGTTAAGTGGAAGCAAAAAAATAATGGAATGGGAAAGAAAAATTATTTGGGTTAAAAGCAACACTTCAATGGCTTCTTTACGGTTAGGGACGAAGCGCTTCCAATCTTTCACGATCGATGCTTACTTTTAAAATAAAAGAAGTAATTCGGAAATGAAAGAAATTTCTAATTCTTTTTTTAGAGTTTTTTTCCACCTATAAGGAAAACAATCAAAATTATAGCTTTAGAATAAATGTTTACAATATTCCTTACAAAAAATTTTTTAATTTATAAAACCTATCAAAATATTACATTAAAATTTTTTTACATCTTATTTTATAGTTTCAGATAATTAAAAACAAGATATTGATAAATAATCATTGCATATAAATTAAAAAGTGTGATTGTGTTTAACAAATATACATGACTAATTATTTTTCACTTATTCTGTATACTTAAAAGATTTAAAAGTTCCTAAAATAAATCAATATACTACAGTAGAATAATAATAAACAAGAATTGGTTATTAAATCTATAATATAATTTTAATAGTAAAGTAGCATCATAAAGCAAATGTTTAATTTTGTTAAAATTATTTAATTAATTTAATTTACTATATTATACTTTAATATAAATTAATATAATTTACTTTAATTTATTAAACTTTTTACAAATAATTAATTTTGTAAAAAAATAAGGATAAAACAATCTTTCTGCATTCTATAAAACAGTTTAAAAATGGTATATATATATATATATATATATATATATATATATATATATATATATATATATATAAATTTTAAAACATATTAAATATTTGTATTTTTATTACACAAAATAAAATTTGGCAATTTAATTAATTATTTCAGTCGCTTTCACTTTGATCTTTTTAACGTATGCTCCAAAAAAAAAATAATAAATGTGAATGTATTATTATCTGACTACAAAAAATATCAAATTATATACTATATATAAGCCTTTTGTGCTGTAGAAAATACATGAAGTGGGTAGCAAAAATCCATTAGACAAGTTAGTTATTCTGCCCCTTATTCTTGGCTTATATTCAAGACATTCAGCGGAATTGCAGTTTTTAAGTTGTGAAGGCTGTAGAGAAGTTTTTTTTTTTGTATCGCCCTTCTTGTTTGTATACGAAGTTTTAAGCAGTTCATTGTTACGTAGGTACAAATAAGTTTAAATTCATAAATTCAAAACTTCGGATAGGAAATTAAGCGAATACAAATAGCAAAATCTTGTCATGACAACACATTAATATTCACGTAGTTAATAGAAATTTCTATGAATATGCTTCGAACAATTTAAAAACAAATAAATGCTTTAACTGTTTAAAAGAAAGCTTTCTTGGTATGTATACAGTAGAATTCTTACAATGAAAAAGATGGAATTGATATATTCTAAGTTCTCTTATCAGTGGATGTATATTGATTATCTTTAGTTCAAAAGTTCTTGGATTAGATTTTATTTATATTTGAAGTGATTCGGAATCCATTCTAAACCGTAAGTTCCATTCGAATTGGATCTCGAAAGAGAAATTTTAATCAGAGTGACAAAGCAGTAAATCACTCTTGTTGTTTTACTATTCAAAACTATTCAATGTTAGTCTTAACTGCAGAATGACACAAAAAATTCCAATACTGAAATAACTTCGAAGTACAAAAAATTTTGGTATTAAAATAAGTCTTCAAGAAAATGTTTTATATTAAAATAATACTAAGCGTTTCAATTTCATATTTCATTTATTGTAATTTCCTTAATATCCATAGAAAACTTATTTTAAAAGATTTGATTAACTTTGCAATTAATGAAAAATCTAATAGCGAAAATGTACATTAATTCAATGTTCAAATCTAAAAAATATTTCTGATAACAGGATAAAAAATGTCCTTAATTTATTAGAAAGAGAAAATTGTTTCCAAAAAAACAATAAATATTTCTTAAAAAATGCTTATACGTAACAAAAAATAGAATTGAAGAGCACATTCGCTACTTCAGTTTGTGTTGTTAAATATGCCAAACAGAAAATCTCTCATCATTTATTAATGAACTAATGTTTAACAACCAACTCTAGGAATAAAATATTTCAACATAAAAGTATATTTATGACAGTGAGAATATATTAATAGTGCGTTACAAACAACAAAAAAATGAAAGGTTTTTAAATAAAGATTAAAAGAAAAGTGAAATTAATAAAATAAGAACGAACAGATGAAATTAGATAAATTTAATTCCATGCAAAGATAAATAATGAGAATACTACAACGATGGGAAAGAATTAATCTAGCGCATGTAAACAGTTCATCAAATGAAGCGAAGATATGTAACAAGATGTCAAAATAAGAAAACTATGTTCTTTTTTTATATGAGATTGAGGATATTTACTGTAATAAAAATAATTAAACCATTAAAAGCGTTTCAGCGACAGTCATTTAATATCAAGTGAAGGTGAAGTCCTTATACATATAAATCTTTCAGTTTTAAAAACTAATTATAGAAATTAAAAAACTCTCTCTCTTTTGTAATATATGAGGTTGGTGTAAAAGAAATCTATTATTTTTTGGATCGATGACTGTAGTATTCGTTATATCATTCAGTATTGATCATACAATTTCAGATTTATACTCATTGGAAAGATCACATTTCGCACAAAAAATATTTTTTGTTTTTCATTAGGTCCATTCAGTTATGAAGTGCAGGGTGTTAAAAATGGAAGTCAACAAAAAGAAAATGAAGTATATTCGCAGTTTTTCTTTGATAAAGATGAAAATACAAGTCAGGCAGTTGAAAATTGGGAATGGTGTTTATGGTCCCGACATGTAACAGCCCAATTACGAATAATTTTAGTTTCATCGATTTCATTCAAGTATATTTGATGTTAAAGATGTTCCTAACACAGGTAAGGCCATCGTCGAAAATATCGATAACATCACAAAAATGTCCGAAGTCGACCGGCATATTAATAGCCCAAAAGTTAATGTCAATAGTCACAAAACAATTTGAAATCATTTACACAAAAGTCAATCAAAAACATGTAAATAAAGCCTTGAAGTTCACACGTAAAAATAATGTATTTCTTTTGCCATAACTTAATATTATGATAGATTTCCGGGACACAAAAACAACAACTAAAAAAAATAATCAAAGGCACTGACCCATAAGCTCTCTAAATAGAATGAATCATTTAAGGGAAAAGTCCGGAAGTTTTGATAACACGATCTGAAACAGTAATTGTTTGCACTGATAAACACAAAATTTTATTAGCGTGAAAAATAAATTTCAATGGCTTTATACTTATTCTTGCATCTTTCTCCTACATACATCCCTTTCCTTTAAGAAAAACTTTCTCTTTCAACACACAGAACCAGTCAACCCATACGAAGAATTTCTTGATATATACAAATTCACTAAAATATAACAAATAGTTAAACCAAATTAAGAGTTTTCAAATTTGATTATGCATGTTATTTCAAGTGATTAACCAATTTCAATATTTGTGAACATAATTTTGCCTCATGTTCACACATATATAGAAATTGATTGGTGTAACAACTGACACCTAGTTTGTGTGTTAGACAAATATTCCCACAATGTCTGGAATGTCTGCACGCGTCGCTTCGTTGCTCAAAAATGAATCAAGTTCTAAGTCACTATCTAAAAAAAATCAAATAAAAAATTGAAAAATTATCAAATCATAAAAAAAACGATTAAAAGAAACGGAAAAGAATATTTATCAGAAATTACTTATTTGCAAAAAAGAGATGTATCAAAACTTTTGTTTGTAGATGGGAATTAAAATTATTATAACGTTTAGGGTATTAGCGGAGGGACTAGCGACTAGTTCGTAAAAAAACGAGCATCTACAGCATTTCATTTTGAAATTTTAACTACAGAATGTGTAGCAAATTTAAAACATAATTAATGCAGATTTGAATTTCCTGTAAAGTTGCTTATGCTGCTATGCAATTAATTTAAATGATGTAGCATTCCAATCCGGAACACTTTTTGCATCAAGTAAGGATAGTGAGGATTTTTTTCTACTTTTTAAAATTGTCATCAATGCGTAACAACATCAAGTAGAGAAAAATTATTTTCAGCATCGGATATTCCTTTCATTTTAACATTCCAAGTGTAATTTTTTTTTTTTAAATAAGACAATTTTTATTTTATTTTTTTAATTTTTGAAAAAGTAATGCTTTTGCTAATTTTAGAAAACGCGTTTTCGCCTTTACCAATACGCCATCAGTTTGAAATATACTAGAACGCGGATGAAGTGATTCGGCTATATTTAACAGCTTGATAACTAAAATAAGGTTTCAAGCATTATGCACCTCATTTGATTTGCTTTTAGCTAGTCTGTATGAGACTTCATTTCGAGATTCAAATCATCGTTGAGACGCTATTAATTAAATTATTAGCTAATGTGTACATTTTTACTGTTAAATTGTAGAACTTCATGTTTCACATTTAAACTTAAATTTCAATCAGAAATGATTATTTAAGTTCTTTAGTTTATTTAATTTAACATACCGTATAAAAAAATCAGTTTCTATTTCTTTTGTATTAAATTAATATTTATTTTTTCAGTTCATGGCTACATGGGATGCCTGAAATCCAAGTAAGCTAAACAAGCATGCAATAAGTCACATTTAAACTATAAATTCATTAAATTCAATATATTTAAATGGGGCGTAAGGAAGGGAAGGTATATTTAGTTAGTTATACATATATATGTACATCTCATACAAGTTCGAGTATAAACACAAAATTACAAAAATAAAGAATTTAAATAAAATCTTGAAAACAATATTAATTTTTTAATTTTCATATGAACTTTATTTTTCATGTATTCTTCCATTATTAGAACCAATTACAATAACTTCAGCTATCCCGTCATTTATTAAACCAGGACTTTCCCTATTTCTCCCTTGTGACAGGCACAAACCAACATATGTTTGTCCCGATTAGCCAGTGGGCAGTTGAAGGATCTCACATATTCTGTGGGTAACAAGAGGTTTCTTCTTTGCCCTAAATGCCAGAAAAAACAGACGTAATGTCTGTTCTTTTGTGGCATTTAGCATCACTCAGCAGATCTAAAACTACTTTGGACTGGGAAGGATATCCATAATTGTCCACTTCTTGAATAACACCTTATTAATGTCAACGGTTTCATTGGTCGGATGGGAGATTAGAAACAACAACTTTTAACAAGTATCAGCTAGTTGCTCAAGCCAATGTTTTTCTCAGGGTGTTCTAGAAGATTTTTCATTTCAATTGTTTTAAAAGACTTGACAAAATGCAATTATCACTTTATAGTAGTTTTCTTCAGAATGATGCTTAGAAATGAAATTTTGAAAAGTTTTGAAGTTTCTGGTCTAAAAACAAATGCTGTTCAAATATTTTAAATTCATGGTTTTAAAATTAAACCTAGTGCCTATTATAAAATCGCATAAAATTTGAAACAATATGCAGTACAAAGAAATCATAATTCTTGAAATAAATGACCAATTTTAAAATATTTTTAAAAATCAATTAAATTTCATGTTTTATAATACACTAAATAAAATTAAAGAAAAATTAATATAAATAAATATATACATTTCTAAACACTAAAATTAAAACTTGGAACTATTTTTTTTTTAATACTAAATTGTATGAATTGTATTTTTAATTTTATCTCATTTGTATTTTATATTTTGCACTTAAATAATCTTCTTTAACTAAAGACATATTTCACACTTAAACTTGTATGATTTTAAAGAAAAATTGTTTTCGAATTCTGTTAGGAGTTCTGTAGATTTAATTTTTCCATAGCAAATTCTAACTCTCACGAACTTATTTCATTGAAATTTCTTGCAAAATTTGCTTTTACGAAATAATCATAGCGTATTCTGTTTTGAGTACTAAAATAAAAAAATGCCTTCTAACTGTAAAAACTAAAAACAGATCTTTTATAAAAAAAAATATTCGTTTTTATATTCCTTCAATTCCTAAACATATTTATAATAAATGAGTAATGATAATTAGTTTACAATATAAATTCATTTTAATTACTGACATATTTTAATTAAAATGTATATTTAAATAAATGAAAAAAGAAAACATTTCACTTTATTTTTAAAAAAAATTAATATTTCATTTTTTTATATATCCTTTATTTCTTTTTTTTTCAGTCTATTAACATTATAACGCATTCATTAATGTATGTGATAAATGGTTATTGAGTTATTTAACTATTGAAAATTTCATGAAATCTAAAATTACCTTTCAAAATCATTGCCCATGTCAATTTTAAAATAGAAAAATTTCTCACATCAATTATATTTAAATAAATTAATATTATAAAGAAATTTCGAATATATACTACAAAAAGATATATAATTTAAATTTTAAATATATTACAAAACCTTGTAGATTAAAAATTTTTAAAAATCTTCGCACGGAACTATATATATGCATATATAAGAACACCAAAAATATTATTAAAACAGTCTATAAATATTATTTCAAACGATAGTCATTAAAATTAAAACTGCCACACATGTATATCTTTTCACTAAATAATAAAATTATAATGATCCACGTTGCTTGAAAAATATTCGAAATCAAAGTGAAATATAAGTGTGCATATGTAAGCCCAAAAGATGTTTAATATTTTTATTTTAAGATGTGCACAAGTTTTTCCTAATTTTATGCGTCACTTTTAGAAAACTACACATTTATGTATCATCTTGTATTTTTAAAAATTTTATCTCAATTAAAAACTTAAATATTCTAATTAGTCATAAATAAAATAATAAGGAAGATTCGAGAGCAATTTAAGGTATAGATTTGTATTAAAGACACATTTTTTTCGTACGTTTCACAATGTTTTCAATTTTTAGTAAGCAATGATTGCTTTCTTTTATATTACTTTTTTTAAAACTCATTAAAATAATAATAAATGAATTCGACCTATCTTATGCGTTATTTACGTAGTTCATACACCTAATTCCTCACCTCCTGCTTGCAGAAGAATTCTCGTACAAGTTTCATTTTCGTTTGTGGCAGCAGCATGGAGAGCAGTTCTCCCATGCGAATCTTTCGCATTAAGAAACTCCACCTGTAACATACAAAAAAGAACTAAAAAAAACTAAAATAAGAATATCTTCTCAAAATTTTCAGAACAATGTATCAGTCCTAATTTATTAATGCTTTTTTGAATAGCGAATCACATAAGTGGTCATTAAAATTGTTGGACCAGGCAGAAACGGAAACAACAAAATTATATTTATTTGACAAATATTTCTTATTTTGGAAATAAGAGATTGAATTTTCAAGAAACTTGGAATCCTGAATTCTAAGAAATCAGTACCCAAAACAACCACAAACGGCAACAATAACAATATTTATACGTCGGGCCCGAGCCAAACAGATATTGAATGGCATGTACAGATACAACAGCTTCAATACAAAGCCTCAGTTCGACAATAGCCATATGCGTATGGCGATGCGCCAGTTCTTGTGAAAACATTAGATAGGCGTTTTAAACTTATTACAAACAATGGGCCATTATACAATGATGGGTGTTTGCACGATGCCGCCATGGAATAATACGACTATCATGATGCTGTAAACGAACTAAGTTTTATTTGAAAATACGACATTACGCCCTTCCGGCGTCGAGTACTAAGTTAAACAATGTTGAAGACTGCGATGTAACATCAAGTTATGTGTACATCAAGAGTAACTTTAGCCATAGCCTCGGAGCTGATAGACCATAATACAGCCAACATCGTCGAACTGTTTGGGTAGACACTTGATGCCTTGAAAACCACCATTTCTTGATGAACGACTCTATTGACATAACTGTACAATCAATTAAGAGCATATAAATCTTTTTTTTCGGCTGTTAGTTACAGCTAGCAGTGAAATCAAGCACGATGTTCCATATGATCATCATAAACACATCGTACTCTAAGCAGACATGTCAGATAGATCGATACGAACAACAATTCCGCGTTACGATAAACCCCATAATCCTAATATTTTCTTCAACCTCAATCAAATTCAGATACTTAATGATAATCATTTCTTTTTACACGAGGTTCCACAGCAATTTTATACTAGGCAACAATGTGTAAATGTAATTTGTGCATGAAACTTACTGTATAAATTTTACATTTAAGCACATTTTGTGGGTGTCGCTACCACACCTATTTTAAATAAACACGTTATAAACTAATTATTAGCATATCACAGTCTCTGTCAAGTAAATTAGAGTAGTGTATCGATTTCTTGGTGTACAAATGTTAATGATCAGCAATGTATTAATAATAAAATTTTTTAATATTTGAATTTTAAAGAATCTCAAGTGGTTTCATTCAATAAAGCAAATAATTTATATTAACGATTTCTATTTCAAAACATATTATTACAACACAAGTGATAAGAAAACACAACCGACTGGCAAATAATCTGAACACAAATCAAAAAAAAAAAAAAAAAAAAAAAAAAAAAAAAATTCAAATTTTCTTTACACATATATGATAAACAAGAAATTATATGATTCTAATGTTCTACTAACTTATGGCTAAATAAAATGGAAAAGAATACAGACTATCAGTTTGGAAATAAGACAGATTTTAATATACTTTCCTTCAGGAACTTCTTAGAACTTAAAAAAAAAATGTTTCTATCTATTGTGAAAAAATAAACTTCTATGATAAAATAATTACTTTTTGCTAATGTGATGAAATTTTAAATCGAACTAATTGAATTGTAAAACAACTAAAGAATCTGAATTGTTTTAGAATCCAATTAGTTATAAAATGTAAACAATATTTCTTTGTTCTTTAATATAAAAAATCTCAAAGCACTATAATTTTTGTTAAAAGAAAAATTCTAATAAGGGAGAAAATGCATCTAATAAAGCAGAAAATTTAGAATGCATATTAGTATCAAAACTTAATAAAACCCAGCTTCTATTCTTTGAATTAATAATGAGAATACAAAGTAAAATAAAAATATACATATACAGGAAATGGAATTGGGCGAATATAATGGTAAGTCGTTATTTCGAACACATCATTCCTGCGTCAATCTTTTAATTTTGATTAAATAAAACTACAGAAATTTACAAAATATACATAATTATATTAATATGTGTGCAACACCTTTTAAAAATGTTTTTACTCAGGTAGGATTTTTAGTTTTCGGAATTCTTTCAATAAAATATTGTGGAATATTTTTATAGGACAATTACCCACACCAGCAAATTTTGGAAATTTCAAGAAATTTTGGCACATTTTAGGAAAAGGTTCATTATTTGTTTCATTCAATTAGCTCTGTGATTTATCTTCATCATTGTTTAATGATCTTAATAATGAATTTATTTAATTTTTTTACGATATTCATTGATAAAAATGTTCCGTCTTTGTGATGGATGAATATCCAAATCTAAAGTGACCAAGTAAATTATAAAAGTGAGTTTATATCATTAAATAATTAAATGAGAACACGTGTTAAAAAGTATTCATGATTTTAACGAGATTTTTCTGCATATTAATGATTTTTTTTTTTTTTTAGAATGCTTCTTCCAACATCTTCAATTTAAAAATTAGCATTATGTTCCTTGATTTGTCAATAGATAAACTTTTACTGCAAATATATTAAGGAAGGCATTAAATTTTCATATATAGATTAACCTTAAGTTTGCTAGTCTATCTCTAATGCATGGTTACAGACAGGTTACTAGGCGTTGCTTTGTAGACTGCAAAAATTTTCCTTTTTATATTACATTTTCTTGCATTGATAATTGATTTTTGGAGTCTCTTGCTGAAAAATAATATGTATGTGAAATATAACTATTCTATAATCATATATTTTCAGTTATTATGTTAAGGGATACTTATAAATAAACAAATACACTTTTTAAGGATACATTGATTAAATGGATCTGGATGCATTGATTTTAAAACACTGCTTGATAAAATTTGCAAGCACAAAAGGAAAATACCATGAAACACTAACTAACCTACTACAGTAGAAAAATGCAAAATAGTACATTTGTCACAAATATATCTTCGTATTTTCCATCATTATATAATTTCGTTTACGTAAAAATAACTCTAAGATACATAAGCAAAAATTGGTTTCTACATATAATTCTAACTCAATATTTCTTTTCAGAATTTCCTCCTTTTATAAATGGCATATGTATGTATTTATTAGACGAAAACTTTTCATGTTTACTTTTCAGAAATGTTTAGTTTGTGAAAAACCTTCATTAAAATACACGTGAACACTGATTTGGCTTTTCTTACATTTTATTAAAATAACTAATTTTACTTAATCCCATTCATAAAATATAGCATAGGAAGCCTTTATACGAAAATTCATTATTCAAAGTAACTGCTATTATTAGTCGCAATAAATTAATCAAATATTTAAAATTATGAAAAATTGTTAATTAAACTTTTAAAAAATATTTTTTGTAAATTTTTCGAATTAAGACATTTACGATTTTAAATTGAAAAAAATACAAATTTCATGTATACTGTGAATTTCTGGGTTCTGTAACGAGTCAAGGGAAAGATCAGATTAGCGCATGCGCGCCAGCATCTGCCGCACCCTACTCCCCTCCCGTTTATGTTTTTGTTTACTTTTATTTTTATTGAGAGTTCTCAGAGAGACAGCACACTGGAGGTGTGTTTGTGGCCGTGGCCGCCGATTATATACTTATGTTTGTTTTGAAAATTATATTAAAGATTATGTATATATTAAAACTTGATCTCATCAATAAATTGAAATAATTTAAATTAAAATTATCATCAACTGCCTTGCCCCTACGCTACGCTACAGTTCGCATTACTCAATAAGAACACATAAACAATACATATATTCGCTTGAGTAAAACTTTTAAATTTTTTGAGATACATCTAGGTTTTTAAAATTATACTTACGAATTTTTAGAAATGTTCAAAGTTCAATCTATTTCAGATTAAGTGCCCTACTATAAAAGAATTTTCCAAACATTAAATGCCTCAAGACATTAATTTCTTTGATTCAATTATCTAAAAAAACGCATTTATTGCCTCATCAATCTCATTTTCGAAATGAAAGACATCCTAGTAAATTTCTTTTTCCTACTGAAATATAGCCAAGTCAGAGACTGTTAGATCAGGTAAGTAAAGTGGATGTTTATCCCTTTGATTTGTTTTTATTAGAAAAAAATTAATAGCTATTCTTGATGAATAAGAGAATGAATTGTCGTAATAAAGACTGAGTCCTCTAACATTCATTTCTTAAAGAATATTTAGAAAAACATTTGTTAATAGATCAATTATCTGTGATTATCTTCTATCTCTCCAGATTTATGGCTTTTACAAATCCCGTATTTCAAAGAAAAAGACATGCATTGCCTTTTATATACTACATTGTATTCTCAACATTTTGAACGTGGAATTAATGTTGAATTAACGCTGATATTTTAGTTTCTTAGCATGATGAAAGATTAAAAAAATAGTAAGTAAATTTAATCACCAGTTACAAATTTACAAACAATCTAATGGATATCTTTAAGTATTTAAAGGATTTCTTATATTAAAATTGGTAAAGTCTTTCTGATATAATTCTCTTTTTTGAACTTTAAATAAAATATAAATAACAAGAGCAAAGAACTTTTTTCATGATTATTATATATAGTGGCAGATTCAATATTAAGTTTGTTCTGTATCATCTGTTAGGTATGCCAAAATGACAGCCGATTACTGCTCTGGCCTTCGGTTAAATTACCTGGGTTCGAATCCCAAAGTGGGATGTGTGTAGTTGTTCGGAATACACTTTAAGCAATTGATCCCGTCTAATTACCCGCGTGCAAAAAACGATGCTGAGCGACTAAAAAACCATCTGCAGTAATTAATATCGATTAACAATATGTTGTAGTCTTATCCAAAATAACTGCTAACAACAGTCTTCTTACGTGTTCTTATCCGGAAGAGAATTGAGACCTCTATGAAATTTTGTAAACAATACGAATACAATAAAAAGAGATAAGTTTTTATTTTCACGTGCTACTTGTAGGAATGAAATGATTTTTCTTGATTTAATCTCATTTTAATATTATAATAGGATAACGTTCTTAAGTCACCCCATTTTTTCTACCTAAAAATTTATTTAATTTAGACTATCGCAAGTGGCCAATAAAAATCTTCTGCTCGAATAAAATAATTCATATTCTCAAATCTAACCACTATTTTTTCTAATATTCATATCTGTGAATATCTTAAAAATATTAGAACAACTCTCATATATTTGCTACAAAATCGAATAAAATAAAAACTGTTAAATTGTACGACTTGTAAGGTTACATATTTATAAGATATTAAGCTTTATAAACTTCTGTTTTCTTTATTATAGAAATCACATTTAAGAATAAAAGCATCGAAAAAATAATGATGTTGCTTAGGGAATTACTTTTATTCCAAGAAAGAATACTTTTTTATTTCTTACTTAAATGTTATTAGCTAGTGTTTTGTAAATGAGACTTTCAATCCACTAATTCATTAATTACTCGTATAAGAAAATCTTATTTAAATTTATACGCTATGAAAGCTGCAAAAGTTATAAAACGTTTCAATACTACAAGCAATTCATTTACCACACTCTTGTTAAACTGTCAATCACAACAGATGAACAATGTCATTATTTAAAGACTAAATAAATAAATAAATGTTTCTTGTGCTGTCTTCTGAAGTTCTAGTCATAACACAGAATCCGATTAAAAAATTTAGTTCTTTGTTTATTGACGGTAAATGTAAACTGAACGTGTTCTCTGCCATGAGCAACCAAACAAATCCTGATTAGTTTGATTTAAATACGTGTATTAAATATCAGAGAAAAAATATATAAAATATTTTTACACTACACAAAAAATTTAGAAGGAATTAATTTATAATCTTCTCATAACGTTATTTTTTGGTTACTCACAAAAAACTCATTGCATGATCTTTAAAATATCAATATTCAAATTCGGAATTAATAGTTAAAAAAAAAAATTTGCACAGTATATTTTAAAGTAAATAAAACGTTTAATATAATGGTAAATAATTTATTACTTTGTTCGCCTTATTACAAAGGCTTCAAGCAAATCAGCATTAAAAGGAAATATTTTAAAATGTTTCTGGCATAGTGACATAATAATTCTTCCTCCAAAAAATATGAAGGATCTTAATCATTTTTTTTAGCATCTCAAAAAGTAACGATACATTAATAGCTTCATATTTTATCCACATTTTTGTTTTAATGGTCCATTTACTTTTACATAAGCATTAGCGGAAACATATTTTGCTCATTGTTTAAAGACAGTAAATATTTATTTGTTTCCAAAGAAAAATAAACTACTAAAAAAAAAAAAAAAAAACGTGAGCAGCTAAGAGAACCTTTACTCGATTATACAATAGAAAAAAACAACTCCGTTTTTAAAAAAAGTTAACACGAAGTACGTATATTGGGTAATGGTTTTTCAAAAACCGTGAACCAGACTTTCATAAACAAACAACAAGATACTAGATATTAACAGTAGCATAATAGAAAATAATGTGTGTAAACGTACAAGACAGATTACAACATCACATGTTAAGGAAACTATTTTGGGCTGCTTCTGAAAATTTGTTTCAGAAATCCTATATATGTTTTTATTTTATTGCTTAAATAATTGTGCTGTGTATGAATATAAATGTATCACTGCATCAATATTGAGGCAATCGTGCAGTCCATTCAGCAACAAAGAAAAATATGAACATATTTTAAGGCACATTAAAGAGTCCCGATAATAAAAAGAATTCTTCACAGCACGTTTTATTGTTCCACAATATACACACTTTCACAAGCGAAATATGGAAAAAATACACATACACACAAAATATTTTTCATTCGATGAATAGAAATAAAATAAAGAGCGGCTTTATTAATGTAAATTTAAAAAGAATTTCTACCTTTTATTTTTAAGATGAATGTAAAGCAGGCGTTTCTTTTTTCATATATAACACAAAAGCGAGATAATAAAAATTCATGTTGTTTTCGTTTAAAAAAGTAATATCTTTTTTCTCGTGAATGTTTTTCTCAAAATTTACACAGTATGTATTTTTGATTTGAGATTTTCTAAAGCTTTCTAAAGATCGATACCCAGTGGCAAAACACAAAGTTCCTTAAAAAAAAAAAATTCATTCGTTACCTTAGACACAATGTCAAAACGAACAAACAACAGAAATGAGGTTCCGTCTGTTAGATTGCGAATTGGTTAGAAAATTTGGAAATTAAAAAATACCTTTTCGTTTATTGATTTTTAGAATACTGTTATGTTTGTGGGAGAACTAGAATAAAAGGATCTCATTTTTAATTTAAGAATAAATAATGAATTAAATTAATAACGATTTTTTTTTATATATATGATTGTTTTAAACTTACTTTTGTATATAAAGCGGTATTTTACTATAAAAAGAATATCTTTATAAGTGAAAACAAATTAATTATTAAACAGAACGAATTGCAATTAAGAAGTTTTAAATATAATATTTGTTTATATTTATATCATTAAAATTAACACACTCAAAATAACATGTCATTGAAATTGAAAGTTATTAAACAGAAAAAAAAAAAGAAAAGAAAAGTACATCGATTTTAGGTTCGTTTTCTCTCCTCTTTCTTTGTTTATTAAAATTTTAAAATTCTTATTTTAAGAAAACCATGGAGCATCTTCGCATGACTACTATGTTCATATGACCAACGGAATTCATTCGAGAGAAATGTTTATAATCTAATTTATATTTCTAATAAATGTTTACACTGTTGAATAAAAGCAGGCAACTGAATCTTGAATGATCGAAAATTAATATATTTCTTGGTCGTCTTGAACAAGTAACGAAATGTCGTAAATTGTCAGATATAGTAACACATGAAAACTTCTCATTTTTCGAATTTTAAGTTTTAGTAGAGAATTTAAAATTTATTGAATATCATGTTTTTACCTTTAGATACACATCTTAACGAATATTTGTTAACTCACATTATCGTTGTACACAGCTGTTGGACTTAAGACATGTTGAAACGTATGCAGCTTCATTTTTACTTAACCCTCTCTATTTGAATTGTAACGAAAGTTAAAGTGAGATAATTCTTTTTTTATAAAGCTATCTTAGCAAATAATTTTGCAAAAACTATTATCTTCAAATGATAAAAATCAGAAATATTTTTTTTTATTTGTGTCTCTTTCCATCTACAAATTAAGTGATATTAAGTTTACAAATTTTAAATTCAACCATAAATTCTTTAATATTTTTAATGATAAAACAAAACCTATATTATTTAAATCAAGTTGTATAAATAATGTGAACTCCATAACAGTTTATGCTTTTCTATTAACGAGCAATAACAGGACGTATATTCTATAAAAATTTATAAGAGAAAATTTTCCTTCTAAGTGATCAAAAATACTCCTAGATTTTGTCTCGGAAAAGAAACTTCTTTTTGAAAAAATCATCCAGATAGTTGAAGAAAATTATCAGAAGATAAATCTAATAAACAAAGATTTAGAAGAATTTCACATTGGTTTTGTTAAATTTTTGCTTTGCTATTCGTAAGACATATCAACCATCATCAATATAAAATAAGACAAATTCTTTCTTATCCTCCACAACTAGTGTTATTTGGATATTTTTTAATCTATTAAATTCACTTATTGTAGGTACTTTTTCTTTTTCATTATTTTAAATGATTTTTTTAAGAATTAAAATAAACAATTTCTTTTGAATTCTGTCACACATTACTCAAAACCTCTTTTGCAACAACTTAGTAAAACAAGCTATTTTTACAAAAGGAATACATTGACTGTTAGGGCCATGATGAATTATAAAAAGTGCCAGAATTATAATTTCATTTGCCGACTAGTTACCCAGTTCAATGGTGAGAAAACGACAATTGTCTTAATATTTTTGGGTAAAGAAGGACGAATACATGGAAGCACAATAACAAAAGCCACAAAACTATTAATTTTAACCTATCTTTATTATTTTATGAATTATTAAACCTGAAATGTATCAGATTTTTTATAGACACCCTACAAACAAAGCAGTAATGAAATTATTGTTTATTCATTATTTAACGGTCTTTTTCTTTTTAAAGAGAGTTATTAAAATATAAGAAAAACAAATAGCTAATGCATTATACATGTTATATTGTATATATTAAACTATCATACATGCCTGCAAAAACCCTTTATGAATTTCTAGAACCAAGGTCGATATAGATTTGACGATTCTCTAAAAAACACTGAAAAATCATTTCCTTTTCTATACCTGGCTGTCTTGTATCAATAACAATTGTAGCTGCATTTGAATATTGAATATAAGTTATTTGGACTTTCAGAGATCTAAGATATATCTGGTATATATACAATAGAGCATGCTAGACTTATTCATCATATGTAGAAATGGTAACACAAATTTAATATTATGCTAGTATCAACTACTTTAAAAATAATAAAAGATTCATACAAATCTTTTTCTTTCAGTGTTACAATTCAAGCAATGCACATTTTTGTATTTATATCTCCAAAACTATTTATAAAAGGCAATATAGTATATGCTTTCAGGAAAAATAAAGTAATTAATTTGAAAAATCAAAAATTGTGATTTGATTACAAAATTATGAAACTTTCTTAATATTAATTATTTGTGAGTGCTAAAAATAATTGGCACTATAAAAAGAGTTGAAAGAAATTTATAGTATGAATTATTTAAATTTGAAATTTCACTTTTGTAAATGAGTTAATATAAAAATAAAAACTGATGCATAAAAGTGAAAAATCCTTCTTGTTATTAGTTTGGATATATCTATACAGTTAATAATTATTTTATTATTGCTTCTATATTATAATACTGTTCATTCACCAGACAAAATAATATTAAATAAATAAATTTTATTATTTATTAACATATTACATTATTTACATAAACATTGTTTCTGTAAAAATATATTATTTTAATAGAAACAATTTGAAAGCATCTTCCTAAAGATCTGTTTCCTTAAGAAACTGTTTGAGAAATACTTTGAATAATAAAGGATTAAGTTAGCTTTATATACTTTTTCTAACTATAAGAATATAAGTTAATTTAGCTTATCACTTTTATTAATTTCATTCACACCATAAACTACCTTTTATGCCTAAATTACTTTTTATTGCTAAAATCATCCATTATTAAATTAATTAAATCTTTCTACTGTATAATATTAATATGAGATCTTTGGTTTTTCATCAACATTCCTAATTTATTTTAATTTAAATTATAAACTACACATAAATTAATTCATTAAGCTAACATTTAACAATTAAAAGCTCTTTCTTTCAAAAAAATGAAATTTTTTAATTTAAGTCTTACACAGCATTTTTAATAGTCACACATAAATACCTTAGTTACATTTTTTCATACCATGTGAATTTTAATTTGCAATTTCTTAATTAGGTATCGCAATATCTTTCAATTGAATTTTGCATTTTTTTACGTAAAACTTACTTACTCATAAAAACCTGTAGTATTTTCATATGCACTCATTAAATTATAAATTTTATTATATTTAATCAAAAAATGCTATTATGTTATTACAATACAAATATGTAGAAATATTTAAATTAGTTATGCCATTACAGATATGCATTTATTTCCCTTTACAAAACTTTTGAATAAAGCTATTTTTTTAACAAAACAATAATGCAAAAATGCTAAAGCAATGGAATTTGAATTTGTTTTTGATATTAGATATGAATATTATAAAACTATCAGTAAAATAATTTCTACTTTATTCAATAAAATTTGAAAATCCTAAATTATAATTTAATTTAAACATGATAAATACCATGTTGGTTCACAAAGATAATAATAATAATATATGAAAGATAAGGAAAACTTAAATTAAATTAAATTATTAAATTAAAAGAATGATTTATTAATAAAAATAATTTATAAATAAATCTTTGAGTTATCAGAATATTTACATGAAATGAATAAAGTTCCAAACTTCGTACATTTAAATATTGTTACTTCAAAGGAAAAGAAAAAAAAAATGGTTTATCCAATTTATTTTAAAATAAGAAAAATGTGCAATAAGAGTTATAATAATTTAGTATTACTTAATTAAATTTGAAAGTATTACTTTCAATTATTTTTGACACTAAAATATGTGAATTGGCTTCTATTTTAATTACTGCAATGAAATTTTTCTAAATAAATTATTACTAAGGTGAGTTCAAAGTTTTAACATTATACAATTATTATGAAGCCATTGCTAACAGTACAATAATGTGCAAAGTATAAAGTAATTACACGAAAAAACAATTTTGTGAGGCCAGGAAAATCACAATATTTTACTATAACACAAAATAAAAGATTAATTAGGATGTTAGAATTAACCAAAAATTTTCTTTCAATGCAGCTAAAATTTTAGGGAATCATTTTTCTATTACATATTTTAATTTTACAATTATATAACTCATTATAAATTGTCATTCTTAGAGCAATTCCAAAATGACATTAGTCCATAGAAATTATTTATAAAAAATTATCAAAAAGACTAAGTAAAAAAACTATGTATGCAAAAAATACTCTTACCAAGAACAATTAAATTTTTAATAATTTCTCTTCATAATAATTTAAATATCTTAATGTATAAGAGATTAAAAAAAATTATTAATGTAGTCTTCAGTATCAAAAGTTTTCTTACATATATAGTGACATAAATAGTCACTCTCTATATATTTTATCAACAGCTTAATGGATTCAGTTACTTCACATCAACTATGTAATTTCAAATTATGGTTAAATTATGAGATTAATACCTGAACTATGGCACATTTTTAAGTCAACAAAATATCATTCAGTCATACAAATATTTAACTTGCATATAATCTCTCAAAGATAGTGGTCTCTGAAAGTCACGAAAAATCAAATGAGATTGATTAAGTAATTATCCACTCTCTCAATAATTGCTTGCAGGCTACGATACAAGCATCATATACTTTAGGGATTAAATGGGAATAAATATCAAATTGCCATACATGGAACACAAGATTTTATTTTAATAACGATGACAATTTACATACCATAATCACTGCATTAATTTGAATGAGAAGTTAGATTTTTCCTAGTCATTTGTTTAACAATGAGTAAATGAATTCTACAGTTCTGTTTAGTACAAGTACATATGTCATTGGAATGCTTAAGAGTTTCCAGGTTCTGTTTTCTTAGCTACATATAAATACAGCTAATAATTTATAAAAAAAATTCAACCCAAAAGCAACTATGTATGACTAAAAACACTTATATTAGTCTCTTGTAATTTATTTTACAAGCTCTATATATTTAAGCAAAAGACGAAGAAAAATATTTCTTTTAAAAATATTGAATGCGGCCAATATATATGAAAGTTAATGTGAATTTCTAAAAGAAAACATTCAAGATTAGAATTCATATTGTATGAATGATAATTAAAATTTTAAATTTAGGAACATATAAAATTCTAAATAAATCTATTTTCAAAATGCTTCAATTCTAATTTAAGCAAATATAAATAAATATGTCTTTAGATACTACAATGTTTAGCAAACAACCAAAGTAAAACTGAATACACCAATTTCATTATGAATGAAATAACATAATTCTCAAAACCTACATGCAAATAATTTATTTACCATTTCTCCATGTAAAAGATCCTCCAATAGTTCTGCATTTCCCCAAAGTGCTGCTTGATGCAACAAACGGCCAGAAAAGTCTTCTTCATTATCCTCTTGTGCCATTCCATCAACAAGTCTGGAACAAAAAACAATGGTAATGTAAATTCAGCAACAAAACCATTTACATGTTTATAAAGTGGACCATCATCTAAGATATCACAAGGAATTATTTTGAAAAGACATATTGAGAAAGCCAGGTATACTGGGAGACTAATTTTCCAAATATATAAATTTAAAATATGCCAAAAATTTTCCTTCTACAAATTCGCATTTTAATTTTACTTTAAATTTGAGGATTATTTAAAAATATATTAATCAAGTATAATTTTTGTTTCTTATACAATAAACATATAAGCAACTCCATTCTATCTTTTAAAAAAGGGATTTTTGCTTCTCAAAGAGTTTTCGTGGTTGACTCATAAACAAATTATTTATCAACTGAAACGAGAAATTCGACAGGAGTTCTTTTCTCGCTTCCAAATTTTTTCCTTGCATATATAGCATAATAAAAATTAAAATCATCATTAAAATCAATCCATTAAAATCATAGAAATTAATCATTACTTAAAAATGAATAACATGTGAATATAAAGCATGAACAAAAGAGAAACCTATTAGTGTTCATAACATTTGACATCATTCATATAAAATATTTTACAGCAAAAAAATTATTATTTTATTAATATTTTAAATGCACATATATATTATAAATTAATATTTTATATGCATAAAAATAATTCTTTCAAATATAGTTTTGTCATAATATTACAAAATTACATTTGGAAGGAACATTTTTATATTACATAAAATATTGAATTATTGAATAAAAGTGTCAAGAAAATTCTAAAATAATAAAGATGGTCCTTGCTAATTAGTTTCACTATTATAATAAACATAGTAAAAGTTTATATTGAATATTCAGTGAAATTTACTTAGCTAAATATATACACTACTCACATTTAAAATAACTTTACTCATTACTTTGGAAATATGATTTTGTTTTTAAAATTTCAATAAGTAAACTTATATCAATTTCTTTACTTTTTTTTTTTTTTTTTTTTTTTTTTTTTAAGCAGGATACTAGTGTTTGATATTAAATAACTAAACAAGCTTTTATAATATAATATTATTTTTTACTTATTATTCCCTATTCTTTTGAATCATCTGATATTTAAAAATAATTAACTGTAGATACTATGATTAAAAAATAAAAATGAAGTTAAAAACTAAATTCTAAGAAAAAATAATACATTTTTATAAAAAAAAATAATAAATAATATTTGTTGCTAATATTCATAACCCTTAACATTTCTTTTAATATTGATGCAAGTACATTACTTTAAAAATACTAATCTGCTATTGTAATAAAATATGATGCGATTAAAGAATCTGGTTTAAATTTATTTCATCCCTTACTAAATCAGATTTATTTGAATATTGATTTTCTGTTTTTATGTATATGTATAAAAAAATACTGGTTGTTCTTGATATTGAAAACGATTTTTGCAAAACTTTTGTATAGTAACTGATAGGTTTCTTCAGAACATAAAACCTAAATATAAAATATAATGCATTTCAAAATTTATTAGCTTTTTCAATCACCAATTTTATATAATTTATAAGAAAAAATCTAAATGAATATAAAGAGGAATGCAAAAATAATACATCAATTTATTAAGAGCATAAAATAGACAATATGACTGGAAGTATTTTGTATGAAATCCAATGATGTCTGTTTTGTTTCTTGTAAGAATAATTTATCTTATAATTGAATAAGGGAACAAAAGTTTAAAAAAATATGTGCAAAAATATAAGGTTTGTAATTGAACAAATAAAAATTCTGTGGATAAATAATTTTGAAATATATACAACATTAGTGTAATTATTATAAAATATTCAATAAGAAGAATTTATATAATATCAGAAAAATATTTTTCATGTCGTTTAAAATTTTAAAATATTTTCATCCAAAAATTTAAAACTCAGTAGTTAATTTTGTAGCAAATATAAATCATTCATTTTATGCATAGCATTATGCAGAATATTTTAAAATTCAACTGAAATATTAGTTTTAAAAATACAATATTTTTACAAGAATTATTAAAAGAACATGCATAATAACTTACCAAATTCATGAAATAATAATTTTTTGTTGATAAAATTAGTTTTGGGAAAAAAAATTATTTTCTTTTACATTATATTTAAATCAATTGCATAAATTTAATAACGGAAAGCAATGCTCAGCTCTGTTAATCCTTTTATTTCTAATGAATTACACAAAAAACTAAAATTAAAATCGAACGCGTTCCCGCTTCAAATCATAATATTTACTTATGTTGAACTGCCGGGAATTGCTTATGATGGACGTTAAGAGCCCATCGGGTGTTCAAAACAATGAAACGAGAGGAAACATTTCGTTATTGCTTTCTTTCGGACCATCTGTCTGCTCAAAGATAAACTGACAGTTATCATCTATTTAACCGTGAAATAGTTTATGTAAAAGAAGTTCATAGATGGCAGCACAGTCTATACTTTTGAATGCCTGTCTCTGAGGTAAACTGAAAACTTATGGATGGAAGTTTCTGTGAAGCTTGGAATAGAGGGCGCTACTATCATGGAGATCTAGAAAACTTCCGGCACGAAACTTCCTGCTTACTGTTTATACATATATACATAGCCAAAAGAACCTTAGGCTAAATTTTGTACTTATTTAATTGAAATGACTTTATATCATTTACATTTAAGAAATGTTTTTATTTTAATTGGGCGCAAAATATATTTGCTGAAATTTTTAAACAAATATATATAAAGTATATGAAATATTCTTTCATCCCCAAGTGATCCTAATGTTGCCAATAAGAGCGATTTTCCACAAAATATGGCAACCTTACAAAATTACTTTAGTTAAAATTTAAAAAGTTTAAAAAAAATTGTGGGATTACTATGGGTTGCATTGATAATAAAAGATATGGTTTTAACGGCAAAAGTAAAAAAACTTTCAAAAGCGGTTATAAATACTTAAAAATATTTAAACGAAAATTTTTATCATTACGTTGATTCCCAAAGGGAAGTGAGAACACCGGAAGCATTTGAGATGACTTCCGGTTAACAGAGGTTTGTTTTTGTTTACATTGAAAACTCCATCCTATGGATGGAGTTTTCAATGTAATTTTTAAATAAATTTGATAAAAAAAGCAATAGTGATACCTATATGAAGTACTACCATTTTCCTATAGAATTTAAAGACTGATTTTCTACTATAAATCAGTCCTTAATTTGTATATGCTTTCAAAAAGTTTTTCGTGTGTCGAGTCACCAAAACATTTAATTTACAATCTAATAGTTTTTTCATACACTAAACAAAATATTTTCCTAATAATTACCCTAAAGTACCTGATATCTCGGTATTTGATGGGATTGTATTAGCTAAATTTGACTGTCCTCCAAGTTTAAAGACAAAAAGATAATAAATGAAATGCGTCTTATTAAAGAATTGGTAATTAGAACTAACAAATATAAATAGACTAACGTTCTTTTATTTGGGAAATAAATAAAGCCATTTGAATGATGTTTAATTTATTTAATGAAATATTCATGTTGTTTTCACTGTTTAATGTTTTGACTAAATATCAAAATTAGCTTGAAATTTAATTTCAAAATGTATATATTATTGTAGTTCAGTTACCCTCTACTTCATGTTTTTTGTTGGTGACATTATCCACTATGAGGTCATTGTATTGAACAAATAGCTAACTTATCTATAAAAGAACTTTTTCTTCTTTCAACCATCCTTCATTAGGCTTATATAAGAATTTCAATTGAAAGCAATGGTGGTAATAAAACGTAAAATTTCAATCTTTTGGAATGTGTCCCATTAATGTCTAAATTAGAAAAATAACCTCTTAATAGTAACTTTGATTGTATTTTTATGAGAAACACATTCCTTAAAAAGAATGCTTATTATTTCAGTTTTATTTATTTTCTTACATATTCCAGCCAATAAATTTCATTTCATTTTTCAAAGATATTCTTTTCTCTTTGAAAAGAAAAAGTTTTGGAGTAATGATTATTTTATTTATTTCAAAAATTCAACTTGAAGTGCAAGTCAAAATTTTTTGAAGTAATATAAGAGAATGGAAGATTGTATGATAATATGCATATTTACGTATGTTTACTTATATGGGATTGGGCATGGCGGGAAATTAATTTATTTAATTGAATTTTAATATAAAAATATATTAAATTGTAAAATGAATACTTCATTCCATCGTTTTAATAGAATTATTTTGTTTTGAAATTAATTTATGATAATTTTTAAATTATTATAGATATATTTCAATTAATAAACAGTTAAAAAATTAATAAATTATTTTATTGTTACAAATTGTAACTTTATTGAATGTTGTACATAACATTTTAATCAATTTCTTAATGAAGAAGTAGAAATAATATGTATTTCAAAAACAATTTCATCGCAATATGCATATATTTTTGTGATGATATCTTCAACTCATTTTTACAGGTGTTGGTAATAAAATATGGAATATAGTAGTACAAAAATAAACATGAAAAATGAAAAAAAATAAACATGGCTGTATTTCTAATTTAGTTTCTCAAATTGTGGTTCGTTACCTGAACTGGAATCATGATACAACGTTACTGGACACTATCATTTTAGGAAACACCTTCATACAATGGGACTTTTAAAACAGGAACCAATTTGTAGGAAATGTCACGCAGGGGTAGAATCAGCTCATCATATCCGATATGAGTGTGATGCTCTTGCCCTTACAAGATTCACTATTCTAGGTAAGCCATATCCTAAAGAGTTACACCTAAACTCCATTGAGGGCCTATCAGACTTTATAAACAAAGTAGGTGACCCAAGACAATGGAACTAGGAAAAAATTAGGCTTGGAGCATGGTACAAAATGCAACAATGCAGATGTGCCACATATCTGACAAGCTCAAGAAGAAGAATGATATAACGGGTTATTTCCTTAAATTATCAGCATTTTACGTTTTGAAAATATTTTTATTCAGTCTATCTGAAAATTCATAAAGGCAATACAGACAAAGAAAAACGTTTCGAGGTATTTTTTTTTTTTTAAATAGAGACTTTAATTTTACTTGCTTTGAAAGAGATTGTCAGTTTGCGAAGGCAATCTCATTATAGTATAGGCAAATTATAGTGTATGCAAGATCATAATGTTTCGGTAACACATTCGTCTTTGAATGCCGGATCGTCTTTGATTTCAATCGTCTCGTTCAGCCGTCTCGACAGTATCAGAAAGTCAGCCTGCAGGCTTTCGTCCTAATGAACAAGCATTTAGTCTTATTTTCAAACTTAGTTTTGCTCGTTTCATCAGCAAATAAATAAGGTATTCTTTAAAAAAATACCACCTTTATTTTTTTTAACATAATTATCATCAAATATTCTTTCAAATCAAGGATAAGCGGTTAAATATAGATGAATGAGACAAAAACTTTGAAAATGAAGAAAAGTCATCTCGATTATTCTGCATATAAATAAATAAAATACCAAAATAAAAGTGAAAATTACGTGAACGTTGTATTTAGAATAGCATTTTTCTTCTTGTAATTAGCTAATTGTAAATTCCTCATTCTTAAATTTGTAAGTTTTGACTACAGAAAATATAAAACCGGGTAAAATAAAGTAGTATTTCAATAAACAGCTCCTGACACCCCACAAAAAAAAAAAAAAAGAATACTTTAAATGATTCTGTAAAGCATAAACAAAAATTTGGCTCTGCGAACTTAGTTACTGTGAATATTTTAAGTTTTTATTTTAACTTTTAGGAGGCATTCTATTCAACTGCGAAAAATCATCTCATTCAATTAAAGAACAAAATATATTACCGGCTGCTTTTAGGACGGCCAAAATAATTCATAGGAAAATGTACGCGGATTGATTCAGTAAAATCCCATCATAGAATACGATTTCGAAGCTAATTTTCGAAATTAACATAGGTCAACATTAATAGCAGATAATTAAGCTTAAAATGAATTGTAAGCTTAAAATTCGTTTGGATGAATCAATTGGTATTATTATAGTGAAACTAAAGACTTTTGTAATAAACAATTTTAATTAACCCAAAGTAAAAAACTTAAGAGTTAAAAACACAAAATGACAAATATAAAGCATCAGCGACGGCTTCGCTTTCTTCTGCTCACACTTGATTCACCTTCTATTTCGGAATGATATCAAAAACTGTCTATTCTTTCGAAGCATAAAACCGATATCTTAAAAAATGTAGATAGAACACTTACATTTATTATATCTTGGATGGCGCTAGTCTCCAAGCATCATCTCATTATCAACTTCTCACAATTATTATTACATATGATATATTTTTAAATGGTGTATTAGTGTGAATTTGTTTCTTTGCTTCTGTGGATGGATACACAAAAAGAGGAGACAATTTTTTAATATTATGTTTTCATTGAAGAAAGATTTCAGTGGAAAGTTTCTTCTTCTAAATGTTTAAAAATTTCCCCTAATACTTGACTTGCCATCCCCAGAGTATCATTTCACTTGAAAGACAATTGCGACCACAACCGATTCAAATGTGTCAAGATAATAATCAAGCAGAATATATTACCCTTGTGATATCAAGGAAATATATTCGAAGGTATTTACTAGCTATTATTCTTAATTAAATGAAAGTAAAAAGAAATACAATTTCAAAATAAATCCGTCTGAAAACTGGCATATTATTTCAGAATATAGTAGGTATTTCGTTAATAAAATCTAAAAATGTGACAGATTTATTGTAAAACAGATATTATTCATTTTCGGTATTTACAAGATTAAAAAATGTTTTAATAGAAATAAAAAATTTAAAATCAATTGATTAAAAGTTGCTAATCATATAGGAACCAGAATTTGAAAAATAACAATAGAGTCATTTCAATTACGATGAAATAAATTCATATTTTAACTGAACAAAAATCTCCGTTATAATATATAGCAATTTTTGCGTTCCCATATGACGTTAAATACAGTGAACTTTGGTAATTCATTTCCTGGCTTATCCATCATCCCGCATAAATCATCACTATTCGTCATTCCTACATTGTTGTCATAAATGAAACTGTATTTTAATCCTCATTAGTTATTCATTTATTCAAACTGAATAAAGGATAAGTAGTCATTAAAAAAAATAATAAAAAGGGATGGGCAGGAGGTAAATGGCACTTGATAAACATTACAAAAAATTCCAGAAAGCATCTGAAAATATTTTGGTAAAATAAATATCCTCAGTAGAATAGTCACAGCATGTTGATTTTGGAAATAGAAATAAATATAAAGTTTCAGTATGAAACAAAATTAAGTAAATATTTTGTGCAATGAAAACATAAGGCGCGAGGAGCTTAAATAATATTGAAAAAAGATGCTTAATCCATTTAACTTTATTAATGATTCACTAAATTGGGTAGCTGTTTTAATTATTAATTTATATACAAAGTTATACAGCTGTTATTGTAAGCAATGAAATATCACTATGAGGGATTGACAAATATCTGAATTGTTTTCAGACAGTGAAATATATTTTACATGTAAATTAATTTTAGATGTAAAAATATTAGCTCTAAATTATACTTTATGGGATTAATTTGATTGTGCAGGAGTGTAATCATTAACCTATTTTAAAATGCAACTTCGTTTTTATAAGTCGAATTTATAGTAAATCATCTCATTTTATAACTAAAAATAAGATATTTAAAAACTAATTTCTCCTATATGTTTTTAAATAAATTAATCCCACCAATTTCTTTCGCTTTTAAAAAATTATAATCAAAATAATCTTTTCTTACAACTATATTAATCGAATATTGAAAATCAATTTAATTGATTTGTTATATTTTGAAGCTTGATTTGCAAAGAAAATCATCTCATGTTATAGTTTAAAGCAAAATGCTTAAAAATCAAGGCCACCAATTTTAAGACACAATTATAGTAAAAATCATCTCATCAGGCAATTGAAAAAAGTAGGTTATTTAGAATATATTTTGTTTTAAGACATTAGAAATATAGCTGCTTTTCAAAATTTCTCTTGCTATCTTTATTAGTCATGTAATTATCCTCAATGAAAATTACAGCTTATACATTTATTAGTTTCTGGAATGCACAAAAGATTTTGATTTCTATGTTATTCAATAGAATTCTATTACTTTTATTAATTCTACGAGAGTTTAACTTTACATCTCAATTGATCATAAATATAGGTAAAATATACCTTAGAAATGCACACACACACAATATATATATATATATATATATATATATATATATATATATATTCACATAAATAAATACTTCTAAATTAATGATTTTAAAAGTTTGGACTAACAATAAATACTGATGGTATTGTTACAATTTACGGCTAACAATAAATGATAGAAAGTGGAATGATAGAAATGTTATCTCACTGTGAGATTTGTAACAAGTGTTTATATTGCGATATAATTCCAGCTTGATTTTGCAGATTAGCATTCTTGAACTTGTTCAACAATTTGTAGGATGTATTTTCACATCTGGATACGACGTTTAAGGTGATTTGAAATCCTCTTCAAACATGCGTAAATCCTTGTCACTAACTAACCTAAAGTGGGGGGGGGGAAAACCCCAAAATTCCTTTAATAACTCAAGTTGTATTTAATAATTAGCATTTTTCAGTCAATCGAGAGTATACGATGCCAAGCTAAATTTACGGTTTACTTTTTTATATATATTTATTTATTTCTTGAAATAATATTATCATAAACTTAAACTGTATTTATAATTTAAATCTGGTTAAGTAATTATTCATTCATGGCGAAAACGATGTTTTGCGCTTGGTAGTATTTTCTTGCACTGGTAAAGTGGGGTGTTGGGGGAAAAGCAAATAATCTACTTGAAACATTTTCAAAATAAATGATTTACTTTTAGTCATTCATTTTGAAAATATTCTAATCTATCACTGGTGAGTGTGACAGTGTCGTCAATGGAGGAGATATTATTTATAACTAAAAACGTGAGCAATAACCTCTGTTTATTATCTTTCCGTCGTAAAAGAAAATACTACTTCCAAAAGAAAGTCATTGACATAAGG
>JAPDSC010130168.1:0-15276 GCA_026290005.1 Latrodectus geometricus
TATATATATATATATATATATATATATATATATATATATATATAATAAGATTTCAACCATTATATATTATTCATAATACAATGTTCATATCAGGAAAAAATAGCATAATATAAAAATTCAAAATATGTTGTAAGTTTTATTTTTAATTAATATTTCTTTCAGGAGCCACTGTTAATTAAAAATAAGAGTTTTCGAAAGTATTTTTATTATCTATTGCTCATAAAGAATTTAGTACTAAATTTAAAAAAACATATCGAATTTTTATTCTAATTCTTTAACTAATAATAACTTTTTTATACTAATTGCTTTGAATGAAGTGTTCCATTTTTAATATTTAAATGATTTTTCTTATTTACATAACACAAAGGTTAAATGTTTTTACATAACAACTATGTAAATTTTGACTTTTTTATAACTATGTAAATTTAATAAGTCAAGAAATATCCAAATATCTTTTATCAAATTACATTTTATACCATGAATATTACAACTGTTATAGAAATCCCATTGAAAAATTCTGATATCATATATTATAAATAAATGAGAAAATTTAAAATACAAATGCGTGTTGAGTAGTAAAAACATTTCTGTCCATGAATTGTTTTATGTTATTGTAAATCAAACAAATAATATTAATAATACTTATAGATATCAATAAAAATATGCTTAATTATTTCTACGTGTTTTACGAATTTTATTTTTTACCGAAAATGCATTGCTTGAATGCAAATAATCTACATCGAAATGCATTAGGACGTTTTCTAGTTTCTTTTATTATGTTGAATTTTAAAATTAATAAGAAATTATGATGTTTAATGCTATTATGATGTTTATGCTAAGAAATATTTGATTTTCTTAGCATAAATATATTGAGATGCTATATAATTTCATTATTATTTTTTATTATTTTTCAAATTCTTAAAAAAATTATGATTGAAATGATTGGTTTTCTTAATTAAAATTTAATTGATTTTGTTATATGCAAATTCGTCCATATTTATTCAAATTCTATTAAGAAGAATGTTATTAATTATCGATTATTTTAGCAACTAATTAACTAAAGGAAAAATAAAACTGTTATTTATTATAATCTGAATGTTATGATTTGATGAAATAATATTTCAACATATTATTTAGCTGAATGCTTCAAATATATTATGTATTCAAACTGAATAATAATGGTAATTATGAATGTATAACATCTGATTATCATACTGAAATTCAATACTTTTTCGAAAACTGCTGAAGGTAAAACTATATATATTTATAGAATTGAAGACTACATAGAAAGACATCTCTTTTGATAATTGACAAATTATTTATAATATTTCTTTCTTTTTTTCTGTACATAAATATCGATAGCGTCATTTATCCTGGAATGTTGTTTTCTTCTAGTCCTTCTAACAATGATGGATGTGAGTGTAAAAGGAAAATGTCGTGATGCAGTTGATGACGACGAGAAATTTGTTTACCTCTTAAATTGGCAGGTGCGTAATTGAAAAGCGGGGTTTTGCGAAGAGACTGGATTGATATGTAACGAATACAGCTTTCCTCATTTGTTTCTCAAACTATACTCGTATATTAAAGACAAATTCTTGTTTGATTTTAGATATTTAGCTAAAATAGAAAACAGGAAATGAGAATGGTTTCGATTTTAACGCAGAAAATCTCAGAATAAACTTAAGAGAACTCGAAATAAATGATAATTACATTTTTGAATTGTTTAAATTATTAATAAATTTAAATATTATTTATCCATTCATTTAAATACAGCTATGATTTAATTACATTATTTATTAACACTTTTCATTAATTGTGATTATCAATATTGTATGGTTCAATAGCATAATTTTGGCGCTGAATTACCAGTAATTTATAATTACAGTAGAATGAGGTAACTAATAAAGTTCTTTCCATTTTTACTAGTTAAAAAGAGAAATATTTACAGAAAGTATAGTTTGATGATAGTCTTTGAAGGCATGCAACATCTTCTGAAAACGTGTCTTCAAATGTTACCTGGTAATAAAACTCTGAGATTTTAGACGCAAAAATGTCCATATGGGCTTGTCCCAAATCTCTTTTATTGGTCTGAATCTTTGAATTGAATATTTGAAACCATACCTTGTAGTACATTCATTCTGATCACTATCTCCAAACTCTTGACAAGTTTGGTGACTTCATGCAGTTTCTAATAAGTTTACCTTGAAATTGTAAGTTACACTGAATCAGACACTTCCATTTGACTTCGCATCTATTTGAATAGCGATTGATGAAAATGCATGATTGACCTGCTTTTATGACAAAAAGTAGGACTTTCGACTGACATGTTTTTAAATCATATAATCCACCAATTTTCGTACTTATTTCCTTCAATAGCAAAGTAAAAACGTCTAGAATTTTATTAGCTACCTTGTATTACTAATTTATCAAAAAAAAAAAAAAATAATAATAATAAATAAATAAAATAAAATAAAATAAAAACCGTAGAAGAGAAAATGTTTGCTGGAAAATTGCAGTACAGGAAGGAGTAATTGTAAACTTACTTTAAAATACCAAAATACTTTCAATCAAAATACTTTCAATACTTTTAAATCATTTCATCGATTTTTCTCTCTCCGACATATAGTTTCTTAATTGAAACTGATTTTCTATTATGTACGAACCTCTACTAAAATACTACTTACTATGGTTTGATCATCACTCTATTGTTACAGTTTTCCCAGAAGTGATAATCCAACCAGGACTTGCAATCTTAAATGGATTTTTAATAACTTCAAACATCCATATGTGAAGGTAGAATCAAACCCACGAACTGCTCAACAGAAAGTTTGAGCGCAAATCATTCATTTGATAATTCTACTTTTAAGTTGATAGAGTATCATGCTTCTTAATTCATTGCCATTGTAAAGAGTAACACGATGTCTCACTTGTTTCCTTTTTTCTTAAATTGGGGAGATAATTCATTTTCTGTAGATACCACGTTAAAAATAGCAAACTTAACAAATCACATAAACATTTGCTGATCATTATATTTTAAATGAACTTAACATCTATGTTGTCTTTATTTACAATCTATTAAATCAAGATAAAGTGTTTAAATTAAATGTACGTTTTTCGTTGTTGGATTATGTGTTTATATACGATCTACACCAAAAGAAGCTCCTGTAAAGAATATTTCCAAATAAATCTAAATGGCTAAAAAATTAATTAGATGTAAGAAATCAGTAGTTATATTTAAACAACAAATGTTGAAAATTTGAGAACTTGTAGCATTGAACTATCATTTTTAGCTTTATTTGCATAAATGTCGCGTTTTCTTTTGTTGCAATTTAGAAAATGTTATTTCTCTTCTTAAAACCAATTTTTGGCAACTCTGTGGATTAACTGTATATAAAAACAATATTTTCATTCTAAAATAATTTGTAGGCTAAAAGTTTCTGTAAATTCAATGCCATAATCATATTTAAATATACACTTTCATGTTTTTTGAAGTCATTTAATTTCAAAAAATTTATCACAAGTTTATATTTCTTGTAGAATGCATTTATCTGTATAAGCCTATATTTTACATGAACTAAAAATTAATGAGTAAAATAATGGTGGAGTAAACAATATTCGAAATAATGTTTTTTAATGTTTTTGACGGTAGAATTTTGAAAATTTGGTATACCTGAGTATATTTATCAATAATACAGATTACATAAGATCGTTGTCATATATAAAACATTACATATACACAACATCATTATGGGCGTAGCCAATGTTGGCTCCCTTTTCGAGCAAAACATCAATTTTCAAAAGTTAAATTTACTTTTGTTTCAACTTTATTGATGAAGCCATGATATCTAAACGTATACATAAACGTAAGAAAGAAAATAAATAAAATAAACGTTTATTCCCCATTATATCCTTTATTAAATTTCCGAATAATAGATATTGTACATTAATGTGATACGTTTTGTATTCGAATGATGCTTTTAACGTTGCTAAAATGTTATCGACAAAAAAGGACATTAATAGAACACGCGATCAAAGTACTTGTGGTTACATTTCAAAAATTCAAACACATTATTATAATCAAAGACAAATTCGAGGTTTCGGAGCTTTTAGGGGTCTAACAAATTGCACTCATGTCGCACTATATACTGAAACAATCAGACAGAAAATAACACATTCTTCACAATCAAAATGATGTCTACCTGGAAATTTTGATTTCCGATCAACGAAGCTGTCATCTGATTGATTGTAAACATGCATTTATTGAAGTATGATGACCGACTTCACGCAACTTTTTCACCCGAACAACAGGAGTTTTGATGTTTTGTCGACACGCATGTTGAAGTGGCAACGCACTTTTGAGTTAAAATGTTTAAAATGAATTATTAAACATGGTTTTTCAATCATTTTTCTCGTATCAAGAAAGTAACAATTGAATGTAGAAGTGGATATTTCTTTTTATGGGATCGTTTCTAGGATATTGCAAAAATAAATTAAATTTGTGAATTTGTCAACCTGTTTCGATCTTATAAATAATTTTTTTCTCCTTCTTTAATTATAATTACAAATCTTGTAAACATTAAATGGTTTCAAAAAGCGAAATATAAATAAATATGTATATATAAATTTTGATTTGAAATAGAAAATTCATTGTTGTTAAATAATATTTAATGCTTTAAAATAACATTCTAAATACAAAAAAAAAATTTTTATCATTACAGAAAGACTTTTAAAACACAATTTTCATAAAATATGTAGGTGACTTTTAATTGATTTTCTTATATTTTTCATATTATTCAAAGACAAGAACAAAATTACATGTTTGCAAGAATCTGTAAACTAACATAAATAAAGCAAAATGAAATATAATATAAAAGTCAATATTTTCCTAAGAAAATTCCAAAAACAATAAAAAAGTCATAATAATAAGCTAAGCAAAATAAAAAGAGATAAAATCGGAGACGAAATGTTTAAAGTTGATAAAGGAACTGAAGATTTAAAAATATGCGAAATGATAATAAACGTTTTCATATATTATTTGTTTTTAAAAATAAATATTTATATACAAATATTTCGTGACCTCTAATGCAGAGCAAATGTTTAAATATAACTTCTGTATATAAACAAAAATAACACTAGAAAATAATTAAATGAAATTATTATCAACAGATAATTATATGAAATATAAAGGGAAATTTTACTAGGAGTTAGTTATTGATAAAAATATTTTTATTCTAATACTTTCAACAGATATTAAGCAATATACAGCATAAAGGAAAATGTAGTTACATAAAAATGCAAGTTTCTTTTTCCTCATAAAATATGCAAATTTATTATTTCCAACTATAATCATTTAAAAAAAATTAAAATCAGTTATTTTAATTTTTAAGTTTCATGAAATATAATGAGATAAAATGTAAATCAAAATAAATAAAAAATTAGAAAATATAAATAAGTAAATGAATAAATAAAATGTGCTTTCTTAAAAATAATTTTTTGGGAAAAAATTAAATCTCACAAGTTTATGGTCTGCATAGCTGTGATTGATTTAAAAATGCATTTTATGGATTAGTTTTTAAAAGCAGTGATTTGCATTTTTAATAATGAATGTATAATAAAGTGAAGGAGTTAATTTACAGGAACATTATTTATTAAATTTGGAATATTATCTATGAGTGTGAAATAATATGTATTTCAGCTTCACAGTTTTTCGATTTTCAGTAAAAAAGGTGCTCTTTTTATCAGAAATTTTTATCTTAAAGTAATATTTATTTTAATAGTAAAAGTATAAGCATTTTTGTGTTAATTTTACATGTGATCCAAATGAATAAGTATTTTTTAATGTACACATGAATAGAATATTTTTAATGTATTCATGAATAATGTGTACATGAATAGAAATATTCTTCCCATTAAGGAGCTATAATACCTTGAAAATTGCTGAAAGATAATTGGTCCAAATTTGTGAATAAGTAATACTAACAATCAAATTTGCTTTGGTAAACTGATATATATTTTTTTAATCTTTGTAAAGTCTAGAAAAATGTCATGGTATTCACTAATCCTGAGTGTATTTAAATGGTAAAATATTTTTAACTTTCACAAGAGAATTTGCAAAAGCTTAGAGTACATTCCTACCCCCTGATAGAAAAACATCTATACAATTAGTTGAAAAATCTAAGCTCACAGAAATTCTGATATTGAAACCAATGTCGAATTCGATTTAAGAGTTTTAACTAATAAGATCCTAGACTATATTGCTTTACTGGAGGAGTATTTGCAGAATTGTGGTTGCTCTGGTTTATTCGGATCACCCAGGAATGGGCATTAACTGGCCGGCTTATTATTCTGTCTTTAATCAGATTTCATCAGCTTATTATTCTGTCTTTAATCAGGACTAATTTCTTGTAGGAATCTTAAACGCAAAATGTATTCGAAGTATCCCAAAATGATTTTTATGCTGAATTGTGCCTATTCAAAGACAAATCGAGGCAGATGTTGTGCCAACAGTAGTCTACAATACGATAATGGCGGGATGTATGTTTTATACATGAAGCGGATGAGCTTTGATAACATATCAAATACATGAATATCAGTATACATGAATAGAGACAATCATTCTATTCATATCCTATTCATCGTCCTATTCTGTACACGATGGCATATATATCTGGCATGGGAATTAGTGCCACCCACCCTGTCTTATGGTCACCATGCCTGATTGGGGATAGGGAGATCCTGGGTTCGAATCTCGGTTCGGGCATGGATGTACTTTCTCTTTCCTTTTCTTGTATGAATGGTTGCCTATCCTATAAACGGATACATATGGTATGTGTGTAATGAAGAAGTCGGACACCACACCAAATTGCGGTTCAGTTGAAAAAAGTGGAGCAGCACACCCCATATTGCCAGTCTAACTAGCATTCGACAAAAAAGAAAAAAAATTGTAATACAGTAAATTTAGAATATGTCATTTAAATAAATTATAATTGAAATAAAGGGAATACTTATTTTATTATAAAAAGTATCTTAAAATAATTTTTTTATCTATTCACTCGTTTTATTTCCTTCTGTTTATTATTATTTTTTTTTTTAGTTAATTCGTATACTCATATTATCCTTTTAAAACCTGCATAGTGGCTTTTTTGATCAAAACTATATCTGATAAATTACAACTTAAGATAATTCAGCTTTTTGATCCAAGGTGCTTGATTTTTATATTTTCTACTTATTATAGGAAGAATTTAAATTTGATAACATATCAAATACTATGTTTTAATTGGTCTTTCTTCACCTAGTTTACGTTTTTTGTAAAAATTTATTATGGAGTAAAAGCTCTACTTATACTACTTAACATTTTAAAACAAGCTATTTTTATGGTATTAAACTTTTAATCATTAAAAATAGAGGAGTTTGAAATTTCGGAGGAACTAAAGATCTTTGTATTTTTAAAATTATACACCTCTGAAATATCTGGTCGCTTAATGTATATATCATTAACTTTAGCTGTGACATTTTCTATGTAAATAATTTCCAGTGCTATTGTTTTTAGTTTTCTATTTCTGTGATAAATAGGTTCGATCACAAAAGTTCTTATGCAGACTATAGCTTATGTAATGAAGTTATGTAATGAATTTAATTATAAGTAATGAAGAGTTTGTTCGAAATATTATTAATCGTTGCTTAAAAGCAAGCGCCTAAATAGAAACCATGCCTTGTTTCTGAATTGAATAAAAAAATATTATAACATGAAAAACAAATGACTCAATTCCGAGCGGTCTGGGATCGAAATATTGAATTTCACGATTTCAGTAAATTAACTATTATAAACCAACTCAAAAACAAACAATTTGCATGTTGCCCATTTATTTTTTGACCGCTTTTGAAGTCTAGAAATATTTCGCATTCATTTATTCAATCTTGCTTTATATTTTATCATTTTTCTGTAATCCAAGTAAACAGTTTCTGGCATATTTTTATTAAATAAAAAATACCGCTGGTCAGGGACCATCGAGCAAAAGGTTATTTTGAAAGAAATCAATTTAAATAAACGTGAGAGTCACATTTCACTTATCACGAAAGGAAGAATGGGGTTCGTGCCATTTAAAATCGAGTTCAGTCCTTTCGCTGTGTTTTCTTAAAAATATCACATTATCTTCCAGAATGCAATTTAGTTTTGTTTTTGGTAATGAGGTCATTTGGTGAAGGTAAACCAAATGCCAAAGATAATAGACCAGAATTATATCTATACTAGGCTTTGTTTAAGATTTGCAGTAAATTCATTGTGTAGTATAAATTCAGTCAATTTAGAGGTAAGTTATTAAATAAAAAGGAAATTGTGATAGAACAACAAAATACTTAATACATTGATTTTTACAAAACTTTATTTTTAAAATAGTCACCAGAAACACATAAAATATTTCACAATTTTAATAAATGCAAAAAATCTTTTTTTTTAAATTAATTAATTTATTTTTATTTTTTATTTTTTTAATTTTTTTTTATAAAATTAAAATATTAGAGATAATTTTATTTTATTCTATTTACACCAAATACATTTTTACTTCAATTTAATTTGTATTAAATAAATTATTTCGTTCATAATACAGTAGTATATTTTAACTTACTTAGCACGTATTTAATTAAATTTAAATGGGCTTTTTTAAATGGAGATTGAAATGTTACTATATATATATATATATATATATATATATATATATATATATATATATATATATATATATATATATATATATATATACTATTGCACAAGGAGTTCAAAAAATAACTGTAAATTATTTGGTATTTTTTTACTGTATATGATATAAAACACATATATTAGTTTGGGGAAAAAGTAATCCATTATTTTTTTCGGTAGATGTCTGTAGTGATCGATATCTCGTCAGATCAAACAATTTCCATGCTCGTTGGAAAGGTGACATTTGACACTAAAATATCCTCTTGCGTTTTTTTGTTTGATTAATTCAGTTACGAGTACAAGGTTTTAAGAATGGAAGACAACAAACAGAAAATTCGATACATTTTCGTTTTTCTCTTGTAACGTCGATAAAGATATTCGGGTGGCTAAAATTGTGAAAGGTGTTTATCGTCCTATATAAGACTGTAACAACCAGTTAAGTACAATTTTATTTCGTCGATTCCGTTCGGTTATTTTTGATGTTAGAGATGCACCTCGCATGTAGATACAGCATCGTCGAAAATGTCTATAAAATATCAAAAATGATCGAAGTTAACCGCATGTCAGCAGTCGTAACGCGCAAGACCTAAAAATCTACATGAAAGCTGTTTTAAACCTTTTTACAAAGTGAATCCAAAAGAAGTTACATAAAGTTCACGTGAAAATAATGGATTTCTTTTTACCCAACCTAATATAAAGGAATTTTTATTAAATATAATTTTTGTTCAAAGGGATTGTATAAAAATTTATAATTCCTGCAAAAATGTACTTATTAACTTCAATGACTTAAGATTTCACGTTGCTCACTTTTTAAGTACTGTAACAGTTAAAATGTATATTTGATTAGAATTTCTGTAAATTTTAACGAAAATAACTTTGATTTACTCCCAAATTGGAAAAGAAATTCGGAAATTTACTCACAAAGGGAGAATAAGTCCATGGAAAATTAACCATCTTAAAAAGGATGGTGTGAATCAGATTCGGTTGAATTTCTTTGCGGCATGACGGTCATATTTTGCACATGAAGGCTAATTAAACTATGCATATTCCGAATACTATAAGCATCCAAACCCTAGGCGGTATTCGAACCCACGAATTGTTGAACTGTAGGCAAAAGCGCTAACCACAGATTCGATTTCCTGCACAGCTGCGTGGTTGATGGGAAAATACAATCATATTATATTTTTTAAAACTGGCAAAAGTCTTTAATTTATGGCTTTAATGAATAGTCATTTTGTAAATTAAAGGCAAATATCGTAGTTTTACAACGTGATAAAGACAGATTACAGATTTTATAACGTTCAAAGAAGAAAGTATTGAAATCGAATTTAACATTTTTATGCAAGGAAACATTTTGATTAAATTGTTCTTTTTAGATCAATATTGTAATCATTTATATATAATTTTTTTTCTTTTTAGTTAACAGCAGGACGTTAACACAAGCATATTTTCATCTTAAACTTTTTAACTGTAGTAGAATTAATTTAATAACAAAGGTAATTTATGTAAAGATTAGAGTTTACTTTTAAGATACAAATTGCATTAATTAATTTGTTGAACGAAACCACTTTTATCGTTTGATAATTGTGCTCAATTATATATAAAAATTTGCAAGTTTGCGTTTCATTGCTATGAAGATATAACATTCAAAATAAATTTTTGAATGCTAAATCTTCCTTCAAAGTAAATATTAATATCATGCATAAAATGTATTCCTTTTACTTCTAATTCTCAAATTGATGATACTTTTTGAAACATAAAAATTCTTGAATTCGAATTGCACACACACACATTATTTTAAATGCATAAACTTCTATAACTATTCTAAAATATAAAATACGAAATTTAATTACCAAAAAGTATCTTAATATAATAGATAAGCATAGTTTAACAAATAGTTTCTTACGAATTTATAAGTTTTTTAAATTATGATTATTTTAAAAGTTGCGATTTTTTGTTTTACTATTTACGACATTTACACGGCTATTAGTCGATTTATCCGCTTCTATTAAAAACTAAATTTCCATGATTTTATTGTAGAAATACGATTTTTCTGAATTATTTACATTTTGTTTAAAATATTTAAATGTTTTTTATATAAAAAATATCATACGTTTAATATAAATTTTCATGCTGCACTGGGAATATTGTAGATATTCTTAAATTCAATCACAAGAATTATTGAACAATAAAAGATGTTTCATTTCTCCACATGCTTAAGATATAAGCTTGAAAGTTTTCTTTGTCTTTTGCTAGAAACATGCGAATATATATAATTGCTTATGAAAAATGTTTCAAGGAAATAAATTTTTATGGCTATTGAGAGGCAGATTTAAAACCCCTTTTTAGACAATCCACTATATAATTTCAATAGAGATAAACTTCGCATCCTAAATGATACTCTAAAATATTATCTTTGGTTAACCAAAAATTAAAATTTAAACCCCATCTGTAGTATTAAATTAATTAATACTGCGGATTGGGAGGACCTGGGTTCGAATCCCGGCTCGGGCATGGATGTACTTTGTGTTTCTCTCTCTTTGTTTCTTGTCCTTTCCTCAGACGATGGATGAATGTGGTCAGCCTTATAAACGGGTTTGTGGTGGTGTGGCGTGGGCGATGCTACTCGTAACTCCGTGACTTGGTTCACAGGTGCCCACCGGGTAACGATAAAATGAGTTGCAGTTTCCGGCCTTGTTGCAGCAAAGGGTTAATTACTCAAGTGTGCCCGCCATTAGAAACAAAAAAAATTTTTTTAGTGTTACAAAAATTTAGAATCTTCAGTCAGTACTTTCTTACTTAAAAATAATATTCTTAATTCGATCGTGAAGAAAAATTTAAGACTTATTCAGTGCTTTCTGATGTTGGAGAGTGATAAAATTACACCCACAGAATGGATTTCAAAGTGGCTCTTAAAAACATTTTTGGTTTTAAGTTTTTGACTGTTTTTTTCTTATTTTCCCTTGTTATCAAATTAGTCGTGAAAATATATCAAAACAGTTGACACCATATAAATCTGATTGTTATTCTCCAAACAAAATAGAAGAAAAATTTGTGAGAATATGGGTTTTTCAAACACAATAGCCAAATTGATATTTTTGGTTCTTTTTTTTTTTGGTATTTTCTTTCTTACGTCATCAGTTCGCTTGCCTACCATTAACTACAAGAAATCTCGGTGAGATCCAAGAAGTAATTTCCTCCCAAAGAAACTTTTTTCCGTTTATTCAAGGATTTTTTTTTTTTTTTTTTTTTTTTTTTTTGAATTAGAATATCCTTTGTTGTGAAAACATTCAGTTAAAACCCGTCAGACCCGCACTTTCTCTTCGCGGCAAGCGGATCGTTAACAAAGCAAGCAATTGCTTAAAATTTCTCGGAAACTCATTTTAACGGTTACAGTGAAATCCTCAGAGAAAAGTTTTTTTTTCTTTCTTTCTTTTTATTGTTTGCTTAGAGAATGGAATGTAAGCAAAAATCTAGGTCAAAGATATGAGATAATTTTACTCCGTATTTTTCCCTATTTCCAAATAATGAGCAGGAAAATAGTACATGAAATTTATTTGAATATTATATGAAATTCAAATCTGTAAAACACATTCAGTGTGGTTAATAGGCAATTCTATAAAACTAATGCTTGTTGATGGTTATTGTGAACAATTACCGAATGATTTTGTTGACTGAAGTAATAGATTTAACGGAACGTGTTCTAGCAATTTTCTCACATAAGAAAAAAATCAAAATTTATTATAAATTAAATATTTTGCCCTTACACACATGTTTATGATTAAAAGTTTTCGTAATCTAACTTTAGATCACAATTTGCAATAATTTTCATGTTGTAAAATCGATTCTGTCTTACAAGTATTAAATAGAGTGAAAAATAAGTATTTCAGTAATGTATTTAAGTTTTTGTATTTTTTGTTTAGCGACAAAATGGTTCAAAACTTTGGTTATAAGAAATTTAGGTACAGAATTTCTTTTTGAGGAAAACTTTTAAAACACCTTTTTTCCTTCCATACACTTGATTAATTTGTGTTGTGATTAATCAATACGGAGGAATCATCATTTATTTGTTGTTTAATAAAATGAGATTGGCAATTGATATTAATAAAATCATTTTTAAATTGTTTATTATGATGAGCAGAAAATTGTATATTATTTTAGATCATCTTAGCTTAAAGGAAGCACTTACAAAGAGCTTTTAGTGAGAACATTTTTTTAAATTTGATATTTCTAATAAAAAAAGCTTCTGAAAAAAATTCTGAAAATTATCTTTTATAAAAAAGTTAATAATTTGGTAAAAATATGGAATATTATGTCTCTCACAAAATATTTTATAATTATAAATTATTAATAATTTTCACATACTTAGGAATCAAAAAGTACATAGATTAAATTTATTTAATTCCAAATAACAAAAGTCAAGCAAATTAATAATTTATATTGGATTTAAAAATCATTTCTTTGATGTAACACTTAAAATGTGTTCACATTATTTAAAAAAATAAGTTTGAAGAAACAATAAAAAGTAAAATCTGTCTACTAGAGTTTTCACTTTTCAGAACTACAAGGAGTAGAAATAATGGCATCTTTATATAGTGGAGTTTTCAGTATATTTATAGAAGCGCGCACCCAAAAGTTTAGGTTTTAGATGAGAGATTAGACGTATGTTTACAAAGTCCTCCAATGAAGAAAAAAGCACATTCCCACGAGTTTGCCCGCAAACCAAATTCCCAATTCTAAAACTTTATTTAAAAACTCCAAAATATATGCGCGTGTTCGATTCCACTCTATTAAACTCAAGCTAAAAGTGATTTTCAAGTCAAATGATGCAAAGAAAACTTCAAAAGATTACATTTTTAAGTCTAAAAACATATCTATTATAGTATGAAATTTTAACTTATTCCAATGAACCAGAAACTTAAATTTAAAATGTTAAAAAATGCCAAAACTTAAAAAGGTTTTCGCGCAAAGAACTTTTAATAAAGTTGTTTTCAATATCAATTCCTTCAAACGTCAAATAATATCACTGCAATAAAAAGTATGTTTTGAAATACTTGATTTATTCGTATTATGAAATCCATCTTTATATATTCATTCCAAAACCTTGAATACTTTATCTTGTTTAAGGTAAATAATATTTATTATTGTTTCTAGTTACTTATACATATATCTAGTTAAAATATAGGGAAACTAATTTTATTTAAAGCAATTCATTTGTTTGTTTGACAGTAAGTTTAATTTTTAATTTTATTTTGTTCCAAAAATTTATGCTTCACTATAATAAACTGTAATTTTATTACTGTGTAAATAAAATTTAATATATGATTGTAGTTTTATTTTGTAGAAACGGTTTAATTTAAAGCATGTGTTTAAACTAGTTTTTTCATCGTTTCTAAATATTGTTACGCTAGTTGAATCAAGGATAATATTTTCGCAAAATGAAGTTTTAAGTTTAAGATTCTATATTACTTTAACAAATGCAATGCATATCTGGGAAATGTTTTAGTTGGAACTAAACAGAACTGAATTTCTATTTTATTTGGTTCATATTACTCTATCTGAATAAGGATATGATAATTTTTTAACTTATTATTTGATGTTTTCTTCCACAAATCCATTAAAAAATCCCGGCAATTCATTATAATGTGGAGATTATGAGTCTGCAGTCCATAGGAATCCAACATTATTGAAGAGGACCGAAGAAATAGCAAGCAATAACTAATGACTGTGAGATATTGCACAATTTTTTGTAAATGTTCCTGTACCAAATAATCTTCCAGTTAAAATCTTATAATGATATGTACAATTAAGGGATCCCGTAAAATCATATTATCTAAATATGAATATCAGGCAATGAAGAAATCATCATCTTCTTCTTCAGTGGCTTGACAGCCAAGGATGGGCCCTTGCCTTCCTCAGTATCGAATTTCAGGATCTCCCATCCGTGGCCCGAAACCTCCAGTTCGCAATTTTTAAAGTTTTCAAGTCCTTTTCAACGCAGTCGAGCCATCTGAGTTTAGACCTCCCTCTTTTTCGGGTGCCGAATGGTCTGGCCGAGATCTTCTCGGCCAGACCATTCGAAAAAGATCTTCTTCAAAAAAGATTTTCTTTTTTGTTGTACGGCTTTCGTCCATCCGGACAGGTGGCCTACCCATTTTATTCTCTGAATCGTTATGTAGTTGACTATATCTGATTCTCCAAACAACTTGTAAAGTTCAGAGTTAGTTCTTCTTCTCCAGATGTCGTTACATTTTATACCACTAAAAATGCTTCTCAAGATTTTTCTTTCTAAAAAAAGATAAGGTATCTTTAACTTTTTCTGTCATTGCACAATTTTTCGTGGAGTAGGTGAGAACGGGTCTGTTTAAGTTTTTGTAGACTAGAATCTTCGTTTTTCTGCTGATGAAGTTAGACTTTGGGTACTTTTTAAGCCCGAAAAAACATTGGTTGACAGCCGTCACGAAGAAATCATCTATGTAATATTAAATGAGTAACTCTACTCAACCAAAATTTACTTAAAAATAAAGCAACACAGTTATTAATTACTTATTAAATTGAAAAGAACTAAGAAGTATTTTGCT
>JAPDSC010130169.1:0-13537 GCA_026290005.1 Latrodectus geometricus
ATAATAATGTATAATAAATAAATACATGCAAATAAAATCGTATGTTAGATAATGTAAAGGTTCATATAAATATTTTATCTATTAAACATTTAAAAATAATAAATTCCTTTTAATTACTTTTTAAGAATCGTCAATTGAGAGAATTCTTTAACAAGAATAAGTGAAATCCAAAAGTTGACAATCAACATACTCTTTAATACATTGCATTAGGATTTGATAAGAAAAAAGTACATAAATCTGTGTCGAATTATATTACGTGCACACATCTCTTGTAGCTAAGAAATAGTTAATTAATTCAAAATTTACATTTTTTAAATCCATTTAAAATTTACATTTTCTAAATTATGAGATGTCTTTTCTAATTAAAAGTATTTCATCAAAAAAGCTTTTGCTTTTTCACTATGATTTATAGGAATATTTAATGTATATTAAGTATATGTATTTTCTATATTATTAATTTAAATTACTATGTAATTTTACAAGTGCGTAAAAACAGGAACAAAAGAAATATTTTTATAAAATTAATTTCAACTATAGCAAAATTTGATTTTGAAAGGAAGATAATATTTATATACCTGAAAAATAAATGAAAATTTCTTTTATTAGAATATCAAATAAAAAAAACAAATTTATTCTTAAATATATAAAATCAGTAATTCAAGGAGTTTAATTGAATATTCAAAGATTAAAAATAAATATTTATTTATTAAATTATTTAAAAGAACGATAGAAGGATTTTTTAAGTATTTATATTCCCTCAAAACACCAACAAGGAAAATTTTATTAATTGAACAATGCTTATTATTTATAAACTTGTATTACTAATACGTATTATTTTTATTATACTAATTCTTCACTATAAATAAGATATATTATTATAAATTACTATACATTTAAGCATATTTAAAAATATAGGACTCAAGCAAATTATCGTTTTTATTTATATCTTGTATAGTGTTCTTAAAGAATGCAGTTTATAAAATAAAAGGTTTCTGGAGTAGAAATTTTTAAAAAATGTAAAGCCTTTTTACAAAAAAAAAAAAATCAAAATGTGTTCTGATAAATAGTTTTACTAATGTTCATGAGATGAAAAAGAAATCTATGTTTGCACAATTCAAATTTTATATGCAATAAATTTTTAAACATGGTAAAATTTAAGAAATACATTATTTAATTTGTTGAATGGGATGCAATTGAATAAAATGAAATAGAAAGAAAAAGTATACGCTTAAATTAAAAGAATATATTAAATACTGAAATATCTAAATTTACACATGCAGCGCAAAAATTAGAATCCAGCAAATTTCTTAATCAATTGTTGATCTGATGTCAATTAATTTTTGACTTCATTGATGTGTTCATTGGAACGGGTCTTCTAGCTGCAACTGAGCTTCCAAAGACATCCCAGACGTGTTCGATGTGTTAAAATCAAAAGAATATCAAGAGGCCATTGTAATCATTGAATATCCTCTGAATGAAAGTATTTCTGCACTAACTAAGACAACTGAGAGAGGCACCCTGTACAGCTGACCTGTCAGAGTACCTCAAAAATACAATTAGGTGAGTACACACGTTTGTCATGATTACTTAGGTCTTAAGACCATTTGCACCAGAGATGTTCTTTTCAACAATATTAGACGGCCAATATCGACTCTGATGTATAAATTTATATGGTATCACTTTGTGTTGTATCATTTAGAGGGTATCATTTTGTGATTCAAAGTCAAGGAAGAGCAGACTACAGGATGCCTGGCATACATGCCACCTTCATTTAATCTCTGGATGACAATTATTCGTGAAAAATATGTTTCCTATTGCATTATACAGTCAGTTTGCGTTACTTTGCGTTAAAGTTGTTCCGCAGACACATCCTTTTTCGTAGAAATCTCAAATAATGATCTTAAGCCAGAGTTGTTGCATTTTCCAGTTTTGACCAGGCTTGCAACCCTTTTTTCCCTGTCTTTGTGAACTGTTTCCACAGAGTGAACACCCCCTTTCTCAAAACCCCGAGGTCTCTACAGCAGAAATCCTATAACTAATCCACTTCTAGTCTGCTAAAAATTCATTAGCTTGTGGCATCGTCTAGATCAGTGGTACGCAAACTAGGGGTTGCCTGAAGATTTTTGGGTTCGTCAAATTTTTATAAAATTCAGTAAGTTTACTTGCTGTATACCATACAGTGTACATATAAAATGAAGTACCGTCACTCACTGTTTAATTGCAATTTTATACAGTCCGCTCTTTCTTTGACCATAATGCATAATATATGTAAAGTGTGAAGATGCACTGTTTTTCACTCTAGTAGTTTCCCTTTTCGCTATAATTAGCCAGTTTTACTGAAAAGCGTTTATTTGACTAGACGTTAACCTTCCGAGATCAGCCAATCAGATGGCTAGGTATGGTGTATCTGATAGTCAGAGTGAAGACGTGAAGTGTTCGCGTGAAGTTGTAGCATGTAGTAGTTGGCCTGTCATTGTTTTTGCTTATCTTCAAGTTTTATCATGTGACGTTATTATGATTTTTTACAATTTTATCGAGCTTTGCTACTCTTTATCATCAGGTATGTATAAAAATGAAATGTAATGTAAAAATGTATCAGGTAATCCCAATATGTGTCATTACTATCATTAGAGAAAGATCTCTGTTAATTTTATTGAATTTCTCGAAAAAATGAGTGTGTGGATATAATTTTATATATTATTTATTTTAGTTTAAACTATTTAAGCCCTATCTTCATAATGGATAAATGGGTAATACGTACACCAGGTACATCTGCAGCTAACTAATGAACAAATACTGACAAGGAGCCGTAAAATACTGAACTAAATGAACCCAATCTAAAAAAAATAAGAAAATACAATGAGGAATTTATTAAGTATGGTTTTACATTTTGTGTTGTTGGTGATGAAGAATGCCTAACATGTGTCATTTGCAACGAAAAATTAGCAAATGAGAGCATGAAACCAGCAAAATTAAAAAAGCACCTGGAAACTAAACATTAAGAACTTCAAAATAATTTCTTGTAATAATAGACTGGCAAGTTATTATATCAATGAAGTTTGGCTAGGGAAGCTGAGCTATTTAGTTGATATTTTCGAAGAACTTAACGACTTAAAATTGAGCTTGCAGGTTGAGAATTCAACTATCATGACTTCAGCCCGTAAAATTCAAGCTTTTAAGAATAAGCTCAGTCTCTTTCAAACTGAACTGACTAAAAACAATACTGACATGTTCCCTTGCTTTAACGATTTTATCAAGGAAAATAATATAGATATATTTACATTTAAAAACATTATCTCCAATCACATTGAAAAGTTAAAGGAAAATTTTTCAAGAAGATTCTAGGATTTTCCTGAAACGATCTTGGTTGGATTCGTGATCCATTTTTCCTTGACACATGCAGTTCATCTATTCAAATTAGTGAGAAAGAGCAATTGAGTGATTATAATCCTCAAAATCAATTTAAGACTCAGTCTTGCCAGAAATTTTTGCTATCCGTGGTAAAACAATATCCCGTTTTATGCAAGAATGCCTTCCAAGTGTTAATACAATTTGCATCAACGTATTTATGTGACGCTGGATTTAGCAAACTAGTTTCAATAAGAACTAAATACCGCTAGCATTTAAGCCCTGAAAATGATATGAGAATTGCAATTAACAACATACATCGATATTTAATGAGATAATTAGAAACTGGCAGCCACATACATCTCATGAAAGGCCAATTTACTGATTTTTGTGTTATACAAGAAGTATTTTCTTAAAATTATAAATAAAACTAATATGAATCAAATATGATGATGTTTTTTTTTCGATGAAACAAAAGAAATGTGCGAAATATACATCGTATTTTGAACATTTATCTCTAGGGGTCACCAGAAAGTTTCTCTCTACAAAAGAAGTCACAGTCAAAAAAGGTTTGGGCACCACTGGTTTAGATGATGGTGACTACACATATTAACGATGAGTAAACCAAGAAATTAAATAAATAAACATCGCATTCGGCTACAATGGTACAAAATGTCCTATATCTACAAGCTTCAATTAAAAATAGATGTATTTCTACACAAATGCCATCACCACCCCATTGTTTTCCGACGTCACAGGCCACTAGTGGTAGGATGTGTCCACGAAGAGCTTAGCTATTATCTGATATCATATTTGCCTATATCCATTACTTATTTTGTTATCTTTTTTTGACGAAAACCGTTTAATTCTTTAATTATTTTTATCAGTGTACATACGTTGATATATTGGTTTAAGCAAATTGTTATCTTCCAATAAAAACTTGTCTTTCATCATTTTAAGTATGTGAATTATTAGAATATGAAAATCTTTCCGTAAATAAAATATAGTCACATTATTATAGTGATGAGAACAGAAACCAACACAACAATCTCGCTTGAACGGTTTTCGTCAAAAGATTCGCTTCAGAAAATATCTATAGTTGACTTATAACTATAGTCAACTTATGAACGTCACATAATGTATCTTTGTGATGACATAATTGTTTGAATAATGGATATTATTTAAGTTTTTGAATGTTTAGTGTTATGTCAATTAAATACGGCCTAACATTTCATAATAGTCAACAAGTAAAGATTTCAAAGAATGGTTGCAAATAGCAAAACAAAATGTTCAAGATATGAAAAGTACAAACATTAACATTTGTTTATATTAGTTTTAACAATACATATTGTTTACATTATTAATTATCATGACTGAATTCGCTTATTTCTGATGCATATATCTACTAATTGGAATAATCGAAACAACTAAAAACAAGACATTTTATAAAAACTAATGCTTTCAAAACTTGAACAAATTCAATGAAAAGATCAATTTCACTCAATTTTCTTTAACATTATTCAAATAATGTATTGAAGGAAAATTAAAACTATCAAGTTTAATGATCATGAGGGACATTTAAATTGCAAACAATTTCTACTTAAAGCCGAAATTTCTGAAATACGATACTTCAAAAGCATCCATAAAAAATTGTATGGGAAAATTTCCTTTTACTTTCACCTTTTCCCATTTCCGATATTTTAATCGAAATCGGAGTCTTCTGAATGCTATTAATGGAAAAGTAATTAGCTAGCTTATAAGACGGTGACAGGAAAATCTTTATACATTATCTCTCATCATTTTATTTTGTATTTTTTCCTAATGAACTCCATTATTTTAAACAAAAGTTAAAAGGAAGATATTATTTATTTAATTTGGAATTTAGCGAAAACATATTTTTCGATTAATTCTCAAAGTTATTTTTCTGATAATCTTTTAATATCCGGATGACTGCAAGATATTATCCAAAAATCTATTTTCCAATGTATAAAATCAGATAAAACGACACTAATTATTGATTTTTTTATTTGTAATGGCTTGCATCCTTGAGCAAGTAAGTACATTAGCCCATTTGCCGCAACAAGGCCGCAAACTGCTACTCATTTTATCGTTACCCGGTGAGCACTTGTGAGCCAAGTCACGAAGGTATGAGTAGCATCGCCCACGCCACACCACCACAAACCCGTTCATAGGGCAGGCCAAATTAATCCATCATTTGAGGAAAGAACAAGAAACATAGAGAGAGAGGAAGAGAAAGAACATCCATGCCCCAGCCCTGGATTCGAACCCAGGTACTCCTTATACGTAGTCAGTTAAGCTAACCACTAGACAGGCTGGGAGGCCTAATTATTGATTTTATCGATATAAAACCGATATTCTTTTATAATATGAATAAAATTATACAATTAATAAAAAATAATGGAAACTAGGTTAACAACAACAGTTCAAAATGATATTTTTCAGTTTTTGGATCTCAAAACTATGACAAACTAAGAAATATAATTTTCCAAGATCCAATATTTCTGTACTAACTTTACAATATATAAATTATTAGTATATAAAAACGGATATAAAATTTTCATTTTTGTTTGTAAGAATAAACTATAGCTAGCTCTACGTTGAAAAAGGTGATTATAGCTGGCAAAATGGCAAAGGGCCGAGGGATAACCATATATAGATATGTACTGGCAATTACATGGATCACATACAGACAATGCGGCACTGTGTTGGGCCAGCACCAGGAAATATTATCGGGCCAGCATCAATGACTTCGATCATTTTATTGAGGCCAAATAATGGCCCAATGGATGCCCGGCCTTTTATGTTTGCAAGGTACATGATTTTTAATAGAATTAATTTTATAAATCTAGATTATAATCTTAAAAAATATTACCACATTTTATCTGTTTTTACCAAACAATAGGAAATACATAAAAAAATTGCTTAATCCGGCTAACTAAAGAATATTTGAAAGTGATTCATTCTTTTTAGAGACCTATTGGCTCAGTTGCTTGAAGCCACTTTCTGTAATGTCTTCTAAGGGAAGCATCACTTGCTGCTAGCAACTGAGCATGGCTAACGACTGAGCATGGCAACATTCTCTCCTCATAGGATTACTGGATGTGGCCTGGGAATGTGTCCATGTTAATCTGTAATCTGTTGCACACTAAGTCATTCGTCAGTGTATATGGATATGGAGAGGAAGGTGCCAACTATATAAAACCGATACTCTTTTATACTATAGATAAAATTACATGATTAGACGAAAACAATAAAAATTGGATTAACGACATTTCAAAATGGTTCTCTTCAGTTGTTCTGTTTCAAAAATATGACAAATTAGAATACATAATTTTCGCAGATAGTTTCTAATAAAATTAAATTTATAAATTCAGATTAATCTTACAAATATCATCACATTTTTGTTTGTTTTTTTATGCAGTTTTTAGAATATTAATCTTTGATTAAAATAGACAAAATTATTATACCCAAGAATATAGAAGTGGAAAAATTATTATTATTCCAGTTGTTTCAGTTTCTTAAAAACATAATAATTTATTGATTTCTTATGATTGCATTAATATTTGCTTTAAAAAAAACTGTTGAATTACAAGTTGTGAAAAATAAATAAAAGAATAAACTTCATGAAATAAAATTTAAATATCGGTTATTTATAGCACTGTTTGTCAGGCTTTAAAATAGGTATTTAATTATACACTTTTTACAAAAATACTCTTGAATATTTTCAAACTTTGCTTTGTGAAAGTAAAAACTAATTTTGCTTCTGCAAAGTATTAAAATGTCATTTGTCATTGTAATAATGATACATAAACATCTGACAGTTAATTTAAACAGTGAAGATTATAATCAATTCTAAATAAGTTTTATAAGTAATCGATTAAAAGTAATGTAAGTAATTGATTGTAATTTTAAACTATCACGAATTTAAAATTGGTAATCAATTATTTTCGTTTCGAATGCAATGGATCAAAACAACTAATGAAAAGACACCCTCAAAAAATACATTTTAATAATTATCTTTTAATTATATATTTTTAAGTATATTTTTTAAATATGTAATTATTAAACATACATTCCAATGTGTTTTATGTAATTATCTTTATAAAGTACTCTTCAAATATTGATAAAATTTTGCTATGTATATTCATTGTATAAAAAAAGGAAAATTTGAAACCCAATTTTGTGCTTAAAATGAAAAATATAGTCATTTATTCTAAATTTTTTCTAAAAATATTACAAGATTAATTTTAATTTAATTTTTAATCTTATTCTTTGAAGAGAATGATGTTTGGATAGCTCATAATTCTTATTGTATAACATCATATAATTTTCAACATTTTCGTACTTTAAAAAATTTCATCAAATGAATTTAGGAGTATGATTTTTTTAAAGTCATATATTTAATTTTTGAAAGTTCCTATATATTAAAAATGAGTAGCCTTATTACACAAAATATTTTGTTATGCAAAAATATATGTAATAGATGTATACATTGCTAATAATAATATATCAATTTTCTATGTAATATCGATTTTATAAAATTATTTATATATATAATTGATTTTTGAAGACATCAAAAATATAATTTTTTGTATTTGCCTATTCTTTGACTCGAGAAATTGATGTAAAATATAAATACAATAATACAGTTTTAAACCACAAAGATGTATCAGCTGCTCATTATATGATTATTAAAATAAATAAATTATTCTTAACTTATAAAATTTGAAGTAATGGTTTTAGAATATTTTTCTATGAACAATAACATCATTTTAAAATGCGAAACAATACATTGCACCACGTTTTTTAACGGTAGCAGAAAACATCTAATGTAATTCTTTAGTCTTTATTGGCTAAAAGCAATTAAGTTGTTGGGTTCAGAAAACATGTGTACTGCTAATTTGGTATGGCGTGTATTTTTGGAGATAGATAAAACCTAAATCGACGCAGTGCTTCATAGATTTGAGTAGAGGATTTAGGAATGGTATTTACTTGGGTCATAAGAGAACTCTTATCAGACAAACATAATTACTATAATTATAACACAAACTATCACTGAATTTTTTTTTAGAAAAGGAATTAGAGATGTATTACAACTGACTACATGATGTAATGAGCAAATCACGATTTGCTTTCAGTGAATATGTAAAAGGAAATTAAAACAAAAGAAAGCACACAAAAAACCGGCAACCTAACAAATATAGCAATATACATTGAAACACATGAAAGAAAAAACTAAAGATCAAAATGGATCTCCTAACACCTTATTCTTAGAGGTTGGATAAAGCATCTATGAGGATAAAGGTAAATCTAGAATGAGTTAAGATATTCATGAAATTTCTGTTAGGATTTCCAGTGATAAGCCTTAAGCCCATTTTTCATAGGAAATGATTTAGTACATCATATGTTACAGTAAATTTTAGATCACAAATATTTTTCTGTTCTGATAAAACAAATTGCAGTTACAAAATAATTTGGCAAATGGTAGTTTACTTAGGATATTTCAGGGCCGTGGTGGCCTTGTTGGTTAGGGCATCGTTCTCGTTGCCAAACGGTGGTGAGTCCGATTCCCGGCTTAGCCGAAGATCCGTCGTATTCACCAATGGTGACTGGGGCACGTTAAATACGTCGGGTCGCAATGTCCTCCATGTTCCCATTACAAATTAATATATCTGGTGGTGGTTGGAGCCTGGTTTTGGATTTTCACTGGTTTCAATCTTTAAATTAGAAGATTCAGTTGGTGCTGTCATCTATGAGCTAAAAGTCGTACTTCCATCTTCGTATGAGTGTGCTCTATTAAAAAAACGGAAGATGCTTCCTCTCTGACTTCATTCGCCTAGTCTCTCATGACTGGACTCTTGTCGTTGCCAAGTGCCATCAACAACAACTTAGGATATTTCATTGTGGATTGTGTTGTCTTTTATGGCACAACACTCACTTTTTATTTATCTAATTTACGATGTGTTTATTTATAAATTACTTGAAATGAATCCAGTTTAGATGCAAATAATACAATACTTGCATTGGATTAAATTAATAATACTAATCACAATGTAATCAAGAATACACCCAATTGACACACTCCGAAACTAATTACATTTACATTATTATTATTTTATAATAATTTATCCTTAAAACTAATTGAATCTACAACTAAATTTTGTGGACTTTTTGGACCTAGACCTGCCTTATGAAATGAATATTTACTGTTCTACGATGTGTTTGCAGTAATTATCAATCTAAATAAAGTCGAGCATATTTTCTATACGTTAATAAAAATAATATTCACAATCCAGTATGTGTGTAGAAACATTTTTTACAAATTTTTTAGTATGTATCTGTAGATTAATGAAATTAACTAAATTTTGAAAGATTAAACAATAATAATGAGACTAAATTTTAAAAAAAACTTGTTTTAAGCCTTTTCTAAAACAATAATCTCTACTTTGATCTCCTTTTCAATAAAAATAAAAAGTCTGTAAAAACTGAGTACTATCACGATAACAAAGAAGCATTTTTATTTCGTCTCTTTCACCAACTTCGGTCTCTCACATTTTTTACTTTAAAGCACATTTTTCACAAAGAGTGGAAAAATGTAATAGAGAAGTTCCGCCTCGTGATTTCTAAAGAAAGTTGGAAAAAAAAACAATGCATTTTTTTAGTCCCTTTCAAGAACTTTTGAGGGAATATAACAATTCCCTTTCCTTATAAGATCTTTTTCTACAACTCCTTTCTATATTTATTTGTTGCGAGTAGTTTTCAGTTCATTTTTACTATGGTACTGAACCTTATTTCATAATTGTGGTTTTAAATAGATTTGACAATGTAATTCATCATGTATTTATGACTATTTATTTATGAATTAAGATGTGAAGTACCAGAAGAGTATTAAAATACAACTCCATTACAGACACAGTCATTAAAAAAAGAGAGAGTAATAGTGCTTATTCTACATGGATAACAAAGTATCATTGTTATAAGAAATTGAAAATATTTGTATTTTACATACTCTTAAACTATATAATGAATAACCTTTAATTGAATATAAAAATATGCCATGAAAGGAATTAAAGGGAATTACTGATATCTTGTGTTGTTACTTAGATGGGGGCACTAATCAATAGGAGGAATTGGCTAGTGCCCCCCATTCACGATTGGTATAGGGCTAGTAAGCATGAACAATCATTAATTCTTCCATGCGACAGAAGTCATCATTTGCCTCTCATTCGTACCAGGTAACACTTAAAATATCTTACTTATTCCCAGAATGTAAAATCCTAACATCTTTGACCAAAGTACCATCAACATCAGGCTTCGGCTAATCATATTTTAAATTGTTTGGGCATTATTTGGGCGGAAACGTATTCTTAACCCCTCCTTGTTTCTGACTTTTCACTCGTCAATGAATTTATGAACTTTATCTGATACTGCTAGACCATCGGATACAAGTAACGTAACAACAACACTGATATTTTTCACTATTTAGAGGAAATTCCACACTTGATTTCCCCACACAGGTTAGTAAAAAATATTTAAAAATAAATAATAATTTTTAGCCTCTTTATTTTGAAATAAAACTTTATAATTTTATTTTTATTCTTATTTATTGATATAAAGTTCATGTTGTGTTTAATGAACTATGCTTTGATTTTTGCAAAAAATAAACTGTTTGTTGAATATGAAATGTTATTATCACTTCATTTAAGATTTACAGAATCAGAATTTCTGAACATCTATAACTCTTATTAGAATTTATTTAAAATGTATCTAAATTTTCATTAAAATACTCATGTATGTTTTTATATACTTCTGATATACTCTATATTGGAATAGTTTATATTAAATATGAGACTTTTCTCTATAGAGTGGATTTTTAAATACTTTTGTGGAACTAACAAATAATTTTACTTCAGTCTTATCAAATATATCGTCCCATGATTGTCCTATAAATGTAACATCTTATAACGAAGTCTTGAGTTATTGAAAATAACAGCAATATTAGTTTGGGGAAAAAGAAATCCATTATTTTTATGTGAACTTTATGTAATTTCTTTTGGATTCGCTTTGTAAAAAGGTTTAAAACAGCTTTCATGTAGATTTTTAAGTCTTATGCGTTACGACTGCTGACATGCGGTTAACTTCGATCCTTTTTGATATTTTATTGTCATTTTCGACGATGTTGTAACCATGCGAGGTGCATTTCTGACATCAAAAACACCCGAAAGGAATTGACGAAACAAAAATTGTACGCAACTGGTTGTTACAGTCTTATATAGGACGATAAACACCTTTCATAATTTTAGCCACCCAGCTATCTTTTTCGCCGTTACAAGAGAAAAAACGAAAATGTATCGAATTTTCTGTTTTTTGTCTTCCATTTTTAAAACCTTGTACTCTTAACTGAATGAAGCAAACAAAAAACCGCAAGAGGATATTTTAGTGTCAAATGTCATCTTCCAACGAGCATAAATCTGAAATTGTTTGAAAGATACTTCACGAGATATCGATCACTACAGACGTCTACCGAAAAAATAATGGATTACTTTTCCCCAACCTTTTAGAAAAAATCATTGATCATTGAATCATTGATTGTAGATTGATTTTAGGCATTTATAAAAAAATAAAACTCCATAAATCAATTTTTGATTTTGATTGGTTTTACTTCCGGAATGGATTTTTTGGTTTTGATTGGTTGGTTTTGCTGATTTTGGTTTTACTTCCGGTTTTGATTGATTTTACTTCCGGTTTTATTATTGTTTTTGATTTGTTTGGTTTTACTTTTGAAGCTTGATTGTTTTCACTTCTTTATTGGTTTTACTTCCGGAAGAAGAAATACAGTATCTATTTTTATTTGTCGAATATTAATCACATTAACTATCACTTAAAATTTAATCACTTAAAGTCATCACTTAAAAGATAATGGTTTCATTCTTATTCCATGAAAGTTTCATCAGTGTTAAATAAATAGAAAAATATAATAAATCAAAAATAAAATATCTGCTATTTGATTTTATCTAGAATTTTAAATGAATTCCGATGGATCATTTAAGAATTTAAACTGAAGTCTACAAACGTTTTAATAAATTACATAAAATTGCATCGATGATAAAAATGAAATGGATGTTACTCCACTTTTAATATTTCCATCATTTGCAGTATAATTTTAAAGAAATTGAAATTTTAATTTTGATTGATTAATTCATTTATTTTTACTTTGAATTGCTATTTTTTTATTCATAATATTATGTATTTAATATAATATGATTTATGTCAAATTTGTTTCTGTTTAAGTTGAATATATATGTATAGTCATTCTAATAAATAACAATAATCTTCTTTAAAATATTTTTTAGCATTAGTGTGAGAAACTTGTGTTTTATTGACGTGAACCCACTTTATATTAAAGTTTATACTTATATTTTATGTTTTGCAGTAGTGTATTTCACCTAAGTTTCTATGTCATTATCCTTAATATTAATTCTTGTGTTACGTAAAAGTTTCATGAAAAAATAAGAAATTCTAAAGAAATTCCACATTTTGTACTTAATTTAAAATTTTAACTACAATTTTGACCAATAGTCTTACAACTTATTGTTAAGGCAAATTAAAAGCAAATTCCTCAGTTTTTAAGTTTAAAACAATGATTTTTTATTCAAATAAATAGGAAAATTAACTCACAACTCAGATTTCTGTAATACGAATAAACTACTTATATTTTGTTACCCTTATTAAAATTGTGTATGTACTTTTTAGGTAGACACACACCTGCAAAGTATATATTTGAATTATAAATAACTGATAAGTCTGAGTGTGTTAAGATAACATAGTCTTAAATATAAATACTGTGCTTGAGAAAATTATTAAGATACCAATAAAGATTAATAAAAATAAATTCCATGTAAAAAACAAAAAAATGAAGGAACAATATATATATATATATATATATATATATATAATGTATTTAATACTATCATTTAAGATCCCTTGGTTGGTCTACTATACAAAATTATTTCAATTTTTGTATTACATTTCCATTTTAGTATAATTTATTTAGTTTTGTGAATGATTGTTTTCATACTTTATTTTTTAAAAGTAAGTATTGTTATCAGAAACTTAACTGCTATATATATATATATATATATATATATATATATATATATATATATAT
>JAPDSC010130174.1:0-19598 GCA_026290005.1 Latrodectus geometricus
AGTTTGCCGGGTTTCTTAACCTGCGAAGCATGAAAACAACTGTGAAAGAAAGACTTTTCGGAATACAAAGTTTGGTAAATGATAAAACGTTTTCCAACTATTAATTTTTAAAAAACTGTTGTTAAACTACTTAGGCCTTCCATTATGAGACAAAATCAAGCTGATGATTTACATATAAAATTGAAATGAAAATATTTTATTTTTATGGTACTAGGAATAAATGTTATTGATGACAGTTCATTAAAATTGCTCAAGAATAGTTATACGGAAATATTTGTCTCTGGAATAGTTAGTATTTTCATTTATATCTCATCCTTCGGTGAAGTGATCAAAATGAAACCCAACCAAAGCAACTTATAAAATAATGTTATACCTTTGAAACAATTATATCAGAAATCTATTTTTTTTCATTTTAAATATTTAATCAAGTTTTAAATATTAAATAATTTAACTTAAATGTATTAATATCTCTTTTAAAGAAAATTCAATTATATACAGTTTTTACATTTGTTTAATAATATTAAAGTTTATTCAAATAAAATATCACTCACCATTGGTAAAACTAAATGAAAATCATCTTTCTCTTCTTTTAACATGGAATTTCCTTTCTTTTTAAATTTTGTATTCAAGGAAATGACTGCTGCGTATTCAAGGAGGCTAAGGAAAACAAATCCTATGCAGCATGACAGCCAGACGTTGAGAGCAACTATATAAGAAACATTGGGAAGCGACGCTTGGTATTGTTTAGTTATAATGGTAAGCAAACTTGTAACTCCGAGAGTTATTCTGGCTGGAACAGCGTCTGGCGGAATCCAAAACGTCAGCATGGACATGACAACGATAAGAACCGTTGGTATGTAGACGTTGATTATGTAATATCCACTTCTTCTTCTAAGTACAACAGTTTTCTCCAAGCAGGAAACATTTACTGAAAAAGATGTGTTTTTATTATGTGAATAAAGTTTGTATAACATAGATAAGATACTAATTAATAATCGAATGCAACATATCCCTTATGACGTATGTATCAAATGTTAAAAAGAACGTATGACATTAGTATTTGGCATTATTAAGTGAAAAACACTATTATTGTAGTAGTAAATTTTACTTTATAAGTTGTTCTACTACTTTATATCTGTACTACATAAAATGTAAAGTATATCATGCAGTGATAAAGTGCAACTGTGGGGATGCGATTTATATATTCAAAACAAAAATTATCAAATCAATAAAGAAGGTATAACATATTTTTCCTACAATTGGAGAAGTTTTCCTGCACTTAATTGAATTTCAAAAAACTTGCATGAAATTTCCTCATAAATAAGTTGAATGTCATTACTAACTAAAAAATTCTCAAGATCACAAGTATCTGTCAAACAGCCACATATGCTTATTTCGAGGATGAAAAAGCTAAAGGCTTGAATAAAAGCTATTGAAACTAGACTTCATTAAGATGTACTTTGTAATATTTATAACTGAGCATCTTAAAATCTTTTGACAATATTTCTTAATTTTAATGGAAGAAATTTTAAGAATTTATCAATTGTGTTATTGACCTCTAATGCCCTCTTAATAGAAAGAAAAAAATAAAACAGTTATTGTTCCTCATTCCTTCTATTCAATTCTCCATATCCCTATGCACGTCATTATAATTTTGTGGTAAAATACTGTGATTAAATAACAGAATCACGATCATTAAACTATGAAATTTGCTCCCATAAAAATAAAACAGGAATAGCAGTTCTAAGATCATTAAATTATTTAATTTGTTAAACAGAAAACAAAAAAATATCCAACAAACTAAATGGAAAATTTGATTTGAATTGAATGTTGATTTACATACACTGTTCAATAAAATTATTACTTAAATTATGTTGAAGATATCATTTTGTCTACAAAGAATCTATAAAATAAATGGTGGTTAACTGAAATAAAGGTAATAATTTTTCGTGGAAAATTATTTTTCTTTTATAAATTAAGGAAAATATGACAGTTTTAATTTAATATACCATTAGAAATCTATCTCTTTGAAAAATGCATGAATCACATTCTAATAAAAAGCTTTCAGCAAAGTGTTTAATGCAATCAGGTATCATATTATAGCCTATAAAAATTGCTATAGATTTCTAGAAAACTATTTTTACTATATTTAAATTAGTTTCCAACTTCTTAGTTCATGATTTATATAAACTTAACTATCAATTTTGCCTCTAACTAATTAAAAATAATGAGAATTATATAAAAAAAAATAAAATTTATAACTATAAAGAACTTTATAAAAAAGACAATTAATATAGAAAAAATTTTATACTTTAAATGTTACTAATTTCTAATGTAAAATTAATAAACAATTAAATTAATTAAAATTAAGAAAAAAATTTACACTAAAATATAATACAGAATTTCATAAAAATCATATAGTTATCTTAGAAATAATAAAATTGAATGAGACACATAATTTGTAGTTTTCGAATAAAATTTTAATTTGCAAATTACAAATAATTGAATCATTTTTATCATAGTTTCCTCATATAGTTTGTATATTTATCAATAAATTTAAGTAAACAAATTTGCATGGAATATCCTGTTCGTAGTCTTTATTGATAATGTATAAAAAATAAACTTGGCATAAATTTTTGTGCAAATGACTTCACATAACATATCATTGTTTCTCAACATTTGTTAATATAAGGGAATTTATAATAGCCATTTGGGCGAAATTCTACTAAAAATAAACAAATATTTCCAAAAAGAAAATATTTTTGCTTGTAAGAAAAACTTAAACCGATTTAATCAATTTTGCAAACATATTAAAATTTATTTTAGTATTAAGAATGTAATGCCGAAAAAATACCTGCATTAATTAAAAAATAAATACGAGAAAATACACATTGAAGGTGTATAACTTATGCAAATATTTATAAAACAAATATTTAGCTCAAAATATATGTATTAAGAATGAAGATTTGTACACATACAAGAATGCAAATTAGGTGAGAGTGTATTTGTAAAAAGATTGTTTAAAACGTTAACAATCTTTTTACAAATACACTCTTTTTGTTATTGCAAATACGCGGGTATTTACATAATCAATGCAGTTATTCGCGACAATATTGTTTATAAAGCTAAAGATGCACTTTGTTGAATGTATTCTTTTATGAAAATATGGAGAAATATCCTCTCTTTGCAGGAAAGGCAAATACTGAAATATGAAACAAAATACAATATTTTTAATAATAAAAGATGTTTGCAATAGAAGAGAAAAATTAAAAAATTTATATAGAATGTCTGTCTTGATAAATTCCAAGTCCTTTTTCCTAGTATAAGCTCCTAAAAATTGAAATTGCGTGACAAAAAAAAAAAAAAAGCAACAGGAGATTTTAACAACATTTGCTTAAAATCATCTGCAATAAAAGTATTCTCTTAAAATTTTGATAACACTTTATATTTTAAAAGATATTCAAAAGAATTTCGCAGCCTATTGAGAACATAATAATTTTTAAGCCTATTATAAAATATATTAAAATTATTTTTACTCTTATTTGTTAATAAAATAATTTACTCTTTCAATGAGACTTTTTGTCTTATTGAAAGAGTAGATAAAATGATTTACTCTTTTAATAAGATAAAGAACTGTATTTTTGTACATCTAAAGATGATTCCAAAGGATTTTTAATATCATTCGTAAATAATTTGAATGCAAAAATCAAAAGCGTAATTTTCATATCACTTGTGATTGGTATCAAACCAAAGACATTTTCCTCGAACTTCGTGTATGTAAATTTTAACATACTTCTAAAGAAAGTGAGTTCTTTGCAAAATTTCATGATTGTGTCAGACATGAGGATTTAAAACAATCATTGCGTCCTAGAGTTAAGTAAATTTTATCAAAAATATTATAGTTTTCAACTGCAATCGCCTTATACGACATCTTGTTCTGCAGTATGGTGAACTTTAGAGGTAATCGAAATTCTATTACTGAATGGTCACCTCAAAGCCGAATATTAACCAAATTATTTCTAATGACTCTCGAAGACATTGATAAATCTTATAAATGTTTATGTTGGCTAGAATTTTACATGTATAATAATGATACCTTTTAAATGTATTACACTTTTTTATTATATTATTGAACTAGAAGAGAGTTCATTCCTTGTACTTTCTTACTCACATCAGAACAATTTCAGAACAATTGCAAAACTGTCAGCAGAAAAAATAAATCAGTGTTTTTAGTTTCCAAGATTTGAAGTTCCCCGCTTTTAAAATATGAGAATAATTTGTTAACTGCTAAAAATAAAAAGTGTCATACAAAAAAAAAACTCAAAAAATTTAATATTTTTTCTAAATTTTCCTAAATGAGACAAAATTTATGAATTTTTAACTTAGATTCATGTAAACTATTTGAATTTCTATGCCTCAATGTTATTACAGATTGCTGCAAATTTTATCATTCCCAAATCGTTTGTGTACTTACTACTCTATGAATGTTTAACTTTATATATTTCTTCAATTGCGATATTGAGAAGCATACATTAAATGTAAAACCAGGTTTTGATCGCATGTAGATTTGAATATTTTAATATATTTAATATGTTAATATTATTTCAATTGTATGCTGAAATTGTTTTTGATAAAAATTAGTCTATCAAAATAATTGTAAGATGAAAAAGTCAAAAGAATAAGATATTATTTAAAAGAAAGAAACTACTTAGATGATTTCAAAAATAATTGCAAGTGAAAATATTTTCGATTTTTATCATTTTTCATTAAATAATTGCAAGCGAATATATTTTCCATTTTTATCATTCATATAGTGTCCACCAAGAGTAGATATAACCACAAAATGTTTATAACATTACTGCGTTGGATAACATCAATCAACCCTGTGAAATGTCCTAAAGAAAACGGTTATCATTGCTTAAACTAGAAAAGTGCTAACTAAACTAACTAAAGTGCTAACTAACTAAATATGCTCTTGCATTCAATTTTTACACAGAAGTATTTTAATACTAAACCACATACATATAATTGATATAAGCCATAAATAATATTCACAATTCAAAAGAAATTCTTGATATAATTTTTTTCGTCAAGTTTCCAGCATGAATAATGAAAACGAATATTTTTACGCAAATATAAAATTTGTAAATATAAAACTAAGGCCATATCATAAACAAGAGAAGGGTAATATAAAAAATGGGTTTTATTTTCAATAAGAAAAGTAGTATAATAGTTAATATTTTCTAAGTAAATAAATTTTATATTCTTCATGAAGTCGCCATACTTACGAAAGGACAATTTAGCTAGACAAGTGCTGTCTTCCAACCGCATAACTTGAAACTGTTGCAAAGAAGAGCATTCGTTACTGCACAGAGTATCTTCTTTGTTTGAAAGCCAATTCAAAACTAGATCCGATTCTTTGAAAATTGCTAAAACAAAAAGAAAATGAATCTATTTTTTCTCTATTCAGAATTCATTTAACAAATATTATAATAGCACATAATCAAAGTTAGTAAATATTGAATGCAACAACAAATTCCAGATCTTTAGCATTTTAAATTTAACATTAATGTAGTAGATGTAATCAAAGTTTAAATAATAAAAAATTAAATTTTTATGAAACATTTTATATTTTATAAATAAAACCACTTTAATATGTATCGCACTAAAAAACAAAAGATTAATTTTTTTTAAGTAATTTGTTTATAAGCATGGTAAAATATATTTAACTAATAGTGCTGAATCATTTCAATTTTCAATAAATTAATCTCATATGCTCTTATAAACATTGATTGACTTGTCAGAGATTTTGAATCAGAACTAATTTTGCAATGTACCTAAATCGGAAAAGAAATATATGTGTAAAATTCCAATCGTACAATTTCAAATAGGAAAATATAACATATTTTGGAGGTAAGAAAATATAATATATTGTGAAAAATAAAGTATCTTAGTTATTAGACTTTTATAATATGATTTTTTCTCTAATTAGAACAATGAATTAAAAATTAGTCTGCAAAACTCAATGTCGTAAATATGAAGATTCTATAATTTATGATTCATATAAGAAAAATATTCTGCATAAATTAAGATAGTGTATTGTATAAATAAAATAAAAATATAGATAAAATAAAAGTTGACATAAAAAAGTAAACACTAAATTTATCCCATATATATTTCAAAATCCATCTTTCACAAATTAATTACCAAATATTTCTGCTTGAAATTGTATAATAACTGATATAACTGAATTTATTTTTTGACAGTATTAAAATTTTAATTATATACAAAATGCCAATGACCTCTATGTGAATCTATAATTAATAATATCTTATTTTGTATTCATAATGAGTGTGGCACATAATATCTTTCATCTTGTCCAAAATTAAAAATCCTTTCAAGTTGAAATAACTTGCTTTATTTTAATTCATGGGGATCAATTTAAAAGAGTATCCGTTTCTTTTACGTGCTATTCACATCTATAATATATAGCTAGACTTTCAACATAATTACTTATTTAACATATTTATATTTAATAAGCAAGTATTATTTGTAAGCATAATTTAACTTTCTGAATGGAAATGCTCGTTTTTAAGTTTAAATTCGCGTGCACATTTGGTCCTATTTTGCACAAATAATTATGGTAAATTGCATACTCCTTTCAACTTTCTTTATTTTTAAAACTCATTTCGTAATATTATGAATGACAACAGCAACAAAATTCGTCTGTATGAACTAATTCCTCAATTTAAACAAAAATGATTCGCCTGTCATTTAAATCATCAACTCCGAAGCATATTTGGGCATATTTCAAGCTTTTATTGTTTCACTGGAGATAAAGAATCATTACTGCTATTATTTCAGCGAAACAAAACCACTTCACACACGTGATACCTAACAATTGAAGTGCTTAAGGAGTTCTTGGATGATCGTTTAGTTTCAATAAGTATTTTGGACTTAAAATTATTCACGTTTGATACTATTTTGTTTAGTTATTCCAATGATAGGGTGTTCCAGAGAAGTCCTGCAAACATGATAAAATAAGAAAAAAATTATATCTAAGGAAATCTTATCAATAACATTATTAATTTTTCTCAGGCTGTGGTGGTCTGGTTGGTTAAGGCGTCGTTCTCGTTACCAAAGGGTGGTGAGTTCGAATCCCGGTTTAGCCAAAGATCCGCCATGTTCACTAAGGACGACTGGAACATGTTAAGTCTATCGGGGCGCAATGCCCTCCATGTTCCCATTCCAAATTAATTCCTCGGTGGGTGGTTGGAGCTAGGTTTTGGGTCTTCTCTGGATTAAATCTCTAAATTTAAATATTTAGATGGTGCTGCCATCTATGAGCCGAAAGTCGTACTTCCACCTTCATATTGAGGGTGCTTTATTCAATAATTAAAGACGCTCTCTCTCTGACTACATTCGCCTAGTCTCTGACGGGCGGGCTTGGTGTTGCCAAGTGTCAACAGTAATTTTTCTAAATGTTTCAAAATTTTTATTTGACATATTGATGTTGGCATTCGAAATAGTGTCGAATACTTTGATCATTTGATTTAAGAAATATGATAAAGCAAAAATTTAAATTAGCTTTCAAAAGTTAAATTATCGCAGGACTAAATGACATTGTGAATCTGCATTTCTGTTTTACCTCATAAATTGAATTGTGATTATTTAACTTAACGGAAATTATAATTGTGTTTATTTAATAGCTATCAAAAAAATTAACTGCTATTCTTTTAAATGTAGAACCTTATATTTTTAACATTACTCAAAATCAATTAACTTCGATCAGTATAATGTGGAGCTGTAATCAAGTGCAATAACCTTATACTAGAAAATACAATAAGCACAAAAACCTATTGTTTTATGAAATAAAGATCAATAAATAATATATTTATAAAATTCATTGGAAAATTCCAAAGATTAGAAAATTATAAGTTTTTGAAAAGATAGTTTGAAGTTCAGTATTGGCTTTCGGTATTTTCTTTATAATCGATACATTTTTCATTCAGATTGTCGTCCTATATTTTTAAGAGGTGCATTTTTGTATATTTAACTACCGAAAATAGATAACTCTGAACAGGAATATGCAGTTATTATTGGAAAAATAAATAACGGAGACACATTTTCGTGTCAGTTGTCATTGCGTAGCTATTATGCACTGAATACGAAATGGAAAAATCAACATTGTAAATAAGAAAAGGGATAAAAATGCTTTCACACACACTCTTCTATATTTTCCAATATAGACATTCTTACAATCCTAAATCAATGACGACTTTCCCTTTTTTATTTTATTTTTATTTTCTACAATCTATGTTTATTCTTTATTGAAAATTATTGAGTGTTTATATTTGGTATGTTTTCAAGTGCATTTAGAAAAATATTTTATTGTTAACTTTAAGTTAAATTAGCATTTCTTTCTAAAAGTAAATATATGTTTGTCTAGTTCTTTTAATAAATATGAAAAGCACATTTTGTTTCATAAGTATTCATATTTCTTTTATCAAAACATTATTTTTTCCTTTTATACTAAAAATAAATTAGGTTATTGTTTATGATACATCTTATGGGAGAAATTAAGTGAACCCATACTGTATAATTTTATTATTCTAAACGAAAGACTGTAAAAGATAGTAAATATTATTACAAATAATTCCATTCAAGTTAGATAGTATTCATTGAAAAAATGTCAACAAAAACTCGATACTCAACAATTTTCCTCAGTATTTGTAAATAATAAATATTATGAACTACAATCTTCTAAGTAATTTTAAAGCTACATACGACAGCATCAATTGGAAAAAATTCCCTCGAGCTATGTTTGATTTTAACATCATAATAAAACTGATAAATCATACCTGGATGACACTTAGAAAATTTAAAATGCCAATCTTAAATTTTGTCTAAATATTTTAACTCGTCATTTTAGATTTCTCAACAAAAAATAGTATTCACAAAAATTATGCATTAAAAATACTATAACCTACATCTTGAAATATTAGGTATGATTTATTAAATGCTTTTACAATACAATTTTTAAAAAGCTTATGAATGAAATTATTCTGATAAAATGTTTTCTCTTCTTTTTTTCATGGAATATAGATAGTTTCTAATCTTGAATACTATTTCGATAATATATGAAAGGATATCATCGAAATATTATTCAAGATTGAAAATGATATACATTAAGACAATATTTAACTAATTTTTTTAATTTTTGGTAATCTTCTTATCTTAATATATATAATTCATTAAGAATTAACATGAAATCAGTATTAAATGGAAAGTATATAACCATTAATTAATATAACTCCTTAAAAGGGATTAAAATATAATTTTTAAAAATTTAAATATATTTTCTTAATTTTTATTTACTGCACATGTGCTTTGGTATTGAAGGTATTTGATTAAGTGCATTTTGTTACTGAATTTAATGAAATACCTTGAATAACAAAGAACATGTGCTATGGTAAACTACACAATTTCTTTTAAATGTTAACTGCCATCAAGTAAAACCTAAATTTATTCATTTACAAGTTCTTTTTTGCCAAGTGTATTGAGCCCTGCGTTTTGATAATCTTTTAATAATAAAAATTCGTTTTTGACATGAAAATTTCAACATGCATCAAAGGCGGTATGAAATTAATTCAAATTTGGCGATAAATTTGGATTGTGTGGGTGTGATTTTTCTTATAGAGTCCCATTTTAATCTATAGTGATAAACTGTACGTGGAGCTTTCACAAAAATGTGAATATAACCTAATCGAATCTTGTTGTGGAAGATCAATTTTCATTATACTTTGTATATACCTTAATATTAAAAATTTGATTTGGAAATAAAATTTAATGTATTACATAAAAAAACCTTACCAGAAGCCATTTTAATTCCGCAGACTTGCTCATCATGGGGAAAACGATCCAAATTCATTTCACATATCAATTTTAACCTCAATCTTTGAAAAAAATAAAAATAATTTATTAAAATTTTTTTTATATACTGTAAATTATAGACATACAATTAAAACTCTGAAAGATATAATGAAACAATTTATTCAGACATTTTAGTATGTAGCTATTTTAGAGAGTTTTAGAGAGTTTAGTATGTAAAGGAAGTCTTCGGTCACAATAATCAAAGAATTTTCGTAACTTATGTAGAATACGAAAAGAAACAAGTCCGCGGTAGGTAGGACGTCGTTCTCGTTACCAAACGGTGGTGAGTTCGTCATGTTCACTGAGAGTGACTAGGCGGCGTAAAATATGTTCGGTCGCAATGTCCTCCATGGTCCCATGCCAAATTAATACCTCTGGGGGTGGTTGGAATCCCAGACATTGGGTCTTCTCTGGTTTCAATCTCTAAATTGGAAGATTCAGATGGTGCTTCCATCTATGAGCGAAAAGTCATACTTCCACCTTTGCATGAGGGTACTCTATTCAAAAACTTAGGTTTGGCGTTGCCAAGTGTCATTAGAAACAACAAAAAGAAAGAGAAAAATATTTTTTAAACATTTGTTACGAAATAAGAACTATAATAAAAGTTATTTTTTTCATATATTTTTCAAAAAATTTCATGATATTCGGAATCTCTTCTTTGGTTCAATTTGAAATATTTACTCTCAAAAATGGAATTATTCTGAGTATCGTGTCTTACAGATCAAATTAATTCCTTTTTATTTTAGCTTTGGAAAATAAATTATTGAGGATTTGGAAAAATATTTACTTTTAAAATAATGACCATATTTTTGTATTTGATTTAATATGTGTGTAGAACTTTGACATTACACCAATATCTGATTGAGATTACATTCATGATTTCAATGTTATTGTTAATGTCGTATTCGATCTGATGTCAATTGTAAAAATTCTGTTAAACATTTCGAAACATTCTGTTAAACATTTTCTTATTCCAAATTTTGATCGAAATTTTGAAAACAAAAATTTGTTTTCAAAATTCCTAAAAATATAATAAAAATCATAACAAATTAAAAAACTCGTCTTTTAATAAAATTTGTTTTTTTTTTTTAATTTTTTAATGTTAACAGAGCTTAAAACTTTGTAACTAAGCAGTGATCCTTTACAGATTTTACGAACGTTCATAAATATTAAAAAATGTGTCGAAGTATACTGCCAAAGGTTTTTGATGATATGATATAAATTATGTGGCAATTATATAAAATATTTTTTAACTTTTATACCAAATTTAAATGCACGCCCTTTGATTCTTTTTATACTAAACTATATTTCTTTTATCTATGAACATTTCTTCCGAAACATTCGTTGTCAAATTATTTTAAGAAAATATATTTTATTTGAATTTTCCTTTATTTGTCAACAAAATTCCTAACATTAGTAAAAATTAGTATTAATTATTTGTAATTTCAGAAATTTTTCTGCTTTTTGCTTAATTTTCTGAAAAAGTAAAATACTTCTTGGTTTTAATAAAAAAATACATAATTTTTATGATAATCTTGTATGAATGATAATCTTGTGTAAATTTTTGTTCTAAAATATAATTTATGATCTAGAATAAGTTAGTTATAATATTTTAGAATAATATTCATCTCAAAGGTTAACTTTTAATTTCTTTTTTTTTATCTTCTATAGTGGAAAAAGAAAGTAGCCTGTAAACTACTAACATTTTAATTAAATCCTGAAAAATAATTATATAAATTTTGTAAGAATATAGTTTACATAGTAGAAAAAATTCATCAAGTCCTGAGCATAATGTTCAAAACATTAATAAAATCTCCAGGTATGAGCTTTGAAAATAATGGAATATATATCTGATTATGATTCACAAGAAATATGTTACCTTAGATGTTAACTATTTATTTTATTTCAACTTTGCTTACTTCATAGATTTTTAATTAAGAATGCAAACAAACTCTTGTAATTTACATAACTTTTAAGTTAGTTTGATTTCCCCTCCAAAGAAAAATGAAACTAATAATTTTAATTAGTTGATTTTCCCTCAATAGGAAAAAGAAAGATAGGCCTATAGATTTGCCTCAAATTTCATATACATCAAAATTTGGTGTTTATTAAAACGTTTAAGAATTTTTTTAGGCAAGGTCAATTAGCCCTTCATCCCTTTAGTGAATCGATAAACTAAGCACAAAGCATGCTTGAGTACTATATACTGGGGCATCTCGTTAGGCTGACCACCAAATTGGGACGTGTTTCGTACCCCAAGGCCATCGGTCAAAAAACAGATTTGGGCACTATAGCTCTTGGTTATATGGGGCTGCCATGTCCCTGAGTTTAGATTAGTTACGTTACAGTGTTACGCAAAAATTAAACAATCTTTTTTAACAATAAAATTTTTATTTGATATATTCTAATATATATTTTTTAAATAAAACTATATGTAAAGAATGATTTCTCGTGAAGTTAATCCCACATATATGAGATGTTTTTAAGTATCAGCACAACAAAAAGGAACAGTATATATTAATAAATATTTCTCTCATCTTGATCAAAAAATTAAATAACTCGAACATTTATATGCTTGTAGTTAGTCTTCTGAGAAACAGTTAAAATTTTATTTGAACAGAAATTTTTAAAAACTCACTTGCAGCAATAGATGATTTTCTTTTGTGGAGTAAGCCAGAAAAAACTGCTGGATGTTATAATATTATTCAATTTACCATCTACAGAATTGACGAAATAAACATTTGGTATCCACAGCTTAGTTAACCAAGTGGAGTCTAAGATTTGATATTCCTTTTTGGACCAAATGGGAAAGTTAAGGCGATGGTCTTCCCAGTATTGCCATAGCTCGAGTGCAACTGTAAAAGACTTTAGCACAAATTATTCTGTGAATTTCTATTTCACGTAATAAGTTATCAAGAGTAACATCCAAAAGAGAATAACATGATATTATCAAAATATTAATATCATAAAAAAGTATAAAATTTTATTAAATTTTTTTTATATTTGATTCTTTGATAAAAATTTATAATATAGTTCTTGAATAATCAAATGAATTGAGATAATTTTTTTATACATGTACATAAAATTAAGGGAATATAAATACCTAATTAAATTGGTATACATATTAATATTAGATATAAATTAACAATAACATATAAAAAATAAGATTATGTCTTAAGGTATTTTGTTATTTTGATTTAATTAAATTTATTAAGTTAATTTCCATGTTCTTTTTAGTTCAAGCAGATTGATTTTTTATAATAAATAAAAGATTTGGGAATAATTAAAATATTCCTGATAAAATTGCCAATTATTTACAAAATAATTGCTTTATACTAAATGTTAACCTTTTTAAAACTTGTGCTTTTGATATAAGGAAAATATTTAAATATCTTTAAAAACTCTTTGTAGAAATAATGTTTTAAATATACAATATTCTATTAATAATATAATGTTTTAAATATATTACTGATTTTTCTTAATATTTTGATATAAACAAAACTTTTAAATCATATAATATAAAAATTAAATTCAAATTTGAACATGGATATCTTCTATATAGGATTTTAATAAAATTACTATGCAGCATCGTGATGATTTTTTTTTCTATTATTTATATTGTCATATTTTTCATATTTTCAAATATATAAATCTACAGTTTTTTTACTTTTAGTTACATAATTTTTTTACAAAATTAATTATCATTGAAACATTTTAAATATAGTTAGAATGCTAATAATTTGTTTTCTCTTATTTTAATATGCACTGAATTTTAAAGTTTATTTTATTTTTAGGAATTAGAATGTAAAAACATTCTAATTTCTAAATTCTAGAAAGGTACTACAAGCATTTAATTAAATCACAGTATTAAAAAAAAATAATATAGCACTCTACGAAAAAAAAGAAGAAAAAAATCTCTAAAAATTACATTTATTACCAAATATAGAAGAAAACTATTGAAAGTAAACATTCTAAATAAATATATCGTAAAGTAAATTAATGGAATCAACTAATATAATAGATTATCATAACATACTTTATCACCTTCATTGACTGATCGAATGATTAGATTTCTTATAGTCAAGTTAACTACCACTCTTTGATCTGAAAAATAATAATTTGCTTAATTATTTATTTCTAAGTTATATTTTTATTGTTTATGTTTTAATTAACATTTTATAAGAGCCATTAAAGAAAAATAATTAATTAAATGATTTTCATATTCAATTCGTAAGCAAACTCAAGGAAAACTTTTATTTCAGTTTTAAAATTTACATAAACTTATTTACTATAAATATAATATTTATGTTATATTTGTGTATTTATATCCCACTAAAATTTTATAATAAGTTTTGAAGATAACCTTGTAGAATTATAAATAACAAATTTATAGCAGAAAACAATATGTTTTGGTTTCGAATTACTGTTGCTTATTAAAATGAAAAATTATAAGAAATACTCCTTTTTCAGTATATGCTATACCAGCAAAAGTACATCAGAATATAGCTTCAGAAGTTAGTTAACTACTATAATTTTTATCTTTTCTTAAGGGTAAATTAAGTAAAATATTTTTTTTGTTTTTTGGATTGTTACAAAACTAGAAGACTTCTTTTTGATGAATCTAAGAATGAAAATAAGCTGAAAACAATGTATCTTATATAATTCAAGTGGAATGTAACTAATACGATGTCTTGCACAAATGTTCAGAACAGTATTTATTATTTATATTACATCACCTCTTTGAAAAAAATACCTGACAAATAAACTACAATTGTAAGCTCCAGATGTGTTAAAATTACTATTTTAACTATTTATTACACTTATCACATCTGTTCCTAAGATGATTTTAAATGTAATAAAACGTCTTTAAGGAATTTGTTTTCGTGCGAGTTTTGTTAATTCATAAATAAATTTATAAATATTCTGCTCTTAGTGTCGTCGGGATTATTTTGCAGATCCTATTAACATTTAAAGACTATTCTGAAAAAACTCATTTTCTTACGAGTAAATATTTAATTTTTTTATATTCAATTGTTAATTCATAAATTATTGATTCAGCTTCATAATTACTTAGTTAAAATACTGTTGTATTTCATAATACATTTTAAAATGATTTTTATGTTATAATAATTGATTGAAAAGCAACTTAATAACCAATGTTTATTTGTATAAAATAGCTTTCTCTTCGTATAAATTTCCTTCAAGATATTAAATGCTGAAAATATAACATACAGTATTAATATAGCGTGAGGAAGTTTAAATACGATAATGTATTTATTTATTTTTAAGAAGTAATATTCAACTTCTCAAAACACTTATGGGAAACATGAAAATGATGGAAGTTCTATAACATACTTTGTGATGAACTTTTCAGACACAAAATTAAAAAAAAAACATTTTCTCATGAATTTTTTATTCATGAAAGTTTCATACTTATACGTATATTTTACTGTAAACATAATTAGTTAAAAACAAAGGTAAATATTTGCTGTAACAAAATATTTACTTGAATAATTACAGCCTGTTTAATTCCAACACACACTGTGATGATTTTTGTTAAATATATTGTTAATTTTTTGTGTTAAATATTATTAAATCATGACTTTTTCATACAAAGTGACTTTTAAATTCGAAATTTTTATTTTAAAGAAGTGTGTGTGTGTGATTTCAACCCTAAATTAAAACATAAAATAAAGGATTTTTTCAAATAAATGAGCAGGTCGTACTTTATGAAGTAATTTTATAAATTTGATTGGGTATTTTTCATTATTGTGAAATTATTACTTTTACTGAATACTAAAAATAAAAATTGAAGTAAACTTTAAATATGATAAAAGTTTGAGATTAATTACTGGACATTGCTTCAGAATCACTGCTCCTACAACGGATGCGTCTCAATATCTGAATTTACTTCGAGTATCTTCAAAAATGTCTGAAGTTGTTTCGATGGGACAATATCTTGCAGGCAGCCATTTTGAGCATTATTAATGAAAAAATAATAGCTGATATTCATATTAATTTCTTTCATCATGAATAGACTTCTTATCAGAATAAATTTTCATTGATAATAATCGGTATTTTAGAAATGTACTTGTAGAATTACTTCAACACCAACTCTGATTTACATAAAATCTCAAAATCAACATCCATTTTTCATTGCCTAAACGGTAAAATATGTTCAAGTATTTGAGTCAAAATAGTTCTGTTTTATCATTTCTTATTTTGTTCCCACGTAGATAACTTAGATTCTTAATAATACATGTGTAAGGTGTTTTGTGAATTTTTAAAAAAAATCTTATATTTTTTCTGAAAATAAACTGATGTAGATTGAACATCTATAAGCCTAAGTCCAGGTTTCAAAAATAAAATGAAGTCGCAAGATTCACAACAATAAATAAGAAATTAAATACGGATTTATTGAAAATTATTAATTGTGGTTATATTCCATATATGAAATTGTTCTTAACAGTAACTTCTTAACTATTGGATTATGGTCAACTTCATTTTCCCGGTACTTGTTAAATCCCTCAAATATCTGTACCAACCAAATTTAAGTTTATGACCACAAAGAAAAGACAGGAGAACAAATTTAAAATTACATATTCCGTATTGCTTTTTTCAAAGATTACCTTATTTGCGTATTTTAGTATTGTATAAATTTTTTCAACATTTATCTTGTTTTTAAATGAGATGCATAACTTTTAAATGTACATCGATGCTTAAATATTCAAGTGAAAAATAACTCTAATTTTATAGTTTTTTAAAAATTAAAAATCCTAGAAAAATTTCTAATTTATTAAAGTACAATATTTAAAATATCATACAATGTATACCTTTATTAAAATTTTGTTAATAAGGAATATAGTGTAATAGATAATTCATATTATGTGGTTAGAATATGGTAAACTGAGCATAGTCATAATCGTTTTGTAAAGAATATTTTTTCATCATCTTCAGTTTACCATTTTATGCTCTATATCAGGTTTAAACTTTAAATAATAATTTCAAAAATATAACATGCATCCCTCAAAGATGCTGACTATTAAGAAATAAGGAGTTACACATTATAAATAAAATATATTATTACAATGAGGGAAGTAAATAAATCTGTGTTGATTGAAAGATAGATACACTACTGGCCATTAAAATTGCTACACCAGGAAGAAAAGCAGATAACAAAATTATATTTATTGGACAAATATAGTATACTAGAAATTACAAGTGATTAAATTTTCAAAAAATTTGGCTGGATAGATCCTGAGAAATCAGTACCCAGAACAACCACCTCTGGCAGTAATAACAGCAGTTATACACGCCTGGAAATTGAGTCAAACAGAGATTGGATTGCATGTACAGGTATAGATGCCCATGCAAGTTCAACACGATACCACAGTCCATCAACCGTAGTGACTGGCGTTTGGTGACTAGCCAGTCGCTTGGCAACCATTGACCAGACGTTTTTTATTGGTGAAAGATCTGAAGAACGTGCTGGCCAGGGCAACAGCCGAACATGTTCCGCATCAAGGATGGTCCGTACAATACCGGCAACATGCGTCGGGCATTATCCTGCTGAAACATAGGGTTTCACAGGGCTCGAATAAAGGGTAGAGACACGGGTCGTAACACACCAGAAATGTAACGTGCATTGTTCAAAGCACGGTCAATGCGAACAAGAGGTGACCGAGACGTGTATCCAATGGCACCCCATACCATCACGCCAGGTGATGGGCCAGTATGACGATGACGAATGCACGCTGTCAGTGTGCGTTCACCACGATGCCGCCAAACACGGATGCGACCATCATGATGCTGTACGCAGAACCTGGATTCATCTGAAAAGATGACGTCTCGCCATTCGTGCTCCCAGGTTCGTCGTTGATCACACCATTGAAGGCGCTCTTGTCTATGATGCAGCGTCAAGGGAAGCCGCAGCCATGGTCTCCGAGCTGAGAGTCCATGCTTCTTCAAATGTCGTCGAACTGTTAGTGCAGACACTTGTTGTCTTCCAAACGACCCCGTTTCTTGACTCACGGCTCGTGACGTGGATGCACGATCCATTACGGCCATGCGGATAATATGCCTGTTTTCTCGGTTACTAGTTATAGGTGGCCGAGGTTCTGCTAACAGATAGGTTCTGCTAACAGTCATTGGATCTCGACGGACGCGAGCAGCAATACTGCGATATGATAAACCGCAATCCCGGTACGCTACAATTTAACCTTTATCAAAGTCAGAAACGTGCTGGTACGCATTTCTCCTTCTTACACGAGGCATCACAACAAATTTTCACCAGGCAACAACGTTCAAATGCAATTTGTGTATGAGGAACCGGCTGAACAATTTTCTCATTTAAACAAAATGTAGGTGTCGCGACTGGCGTCTTCTTGGTCTGAATGCGCTGAAAAGCTAATCATTTGCATATCACAGCACTTTCTTCCTTTCGTATAAATTTCACGTCTGTAGAAAGTCGCCTTCTTAGTGTAGCAATTTTAATGGACAGTAGTGTATTTAGTTCTTGATATAGTGAAGTTATTTATTTATAAATAAAAGTATATGAAACCTTCATAGCTCATGTAGGTATTTTACTTTGTTAATTATAAAATATAATCTGTTTTTTAAAACAGACTACTAAAACAATTCTTCTAGCATTGATTCAACCAAAGTTGAGCTTTCAGGGAAATGTTTTCAATTATAATAGAAAACAATTATGATAAATAAAAACAAAAAGAATTCTTCTAGTTCTTACTTATAATAAATGTTTTCCATTATAATTGAAAATATTTCCCAAAAAATAATATTGAATTCCTTAATTTATAAAATTGTAAAATTACTTTTGTTTTATATTACTTTAAAATAGTTCTATAGTAGCGATTTTTTGAAGGATCAAATATAATAAAATAAAACCATATTCTGAATAATTTTGCAAGCAAATTAATTTTAAGTTTTTCTTTATCTTACAATAATGTTCATTATAGCTTTTTTAAAAATATATATATTGACATTACATAAATAACTCTTGTAAAAACTAATAATTAATAAGTAAAAAATTTGATATTAGCTATCTAAATTTTATCATTATAAATAAATTTCCTATCAAGAACTACAAATGACACATTACAATTTTCATTTTGTCATAGCTTAATAAAAAGTTTCAGAGAAATTTTGAAAAATAATAATGTGTAAATCAAACATCTTATTAAGAAAGTATACATTAAAGAATTAACTTTCGAGAAAAACAAATAATAAATAAAAAAACATAAAACTTATTATTTGCTTAAGGTTTAAGATGATTCATATGTTTCAGTTAATTATGTGTTTATTATATGTTCGCTAAACATTATCTATTTTATATATATACATATAGTATAAATGCAAAATAAAGGCAATGCCAAAAAATTAAACTTAAAAATGTAGATATGAAAACCAGAGTAGTTAAATTTAAAATTTATATCTTTATCAGTGCAAAAAAAGATAAAGTAGAAAAATTAACAAATAATGAATTTAATAAAGAAAACCAAATGAAAGACGAAATAAATTACCAACATTCTAATAAACACAACAAAATGAAAATTGGAATAGCACACAGCCAACTTCATCAAGGGGTGTTGATTAATTTGGTATATATATATATATATATATATATATATATATATATATATATATAT
>JAPDSC010130174.1:37470-52473 GCA_026290005.1 Latrodectus geometricus
AAGTTCTTAGGAAATTTTAAAAATTGAATGAAAAGAGTACAAAAAAAAAAAAAAAAAAACAATGAAATGTAATGATATTATAATGAATAATCTTCTTTCATTTTATGCTGTATAAAATATGCATTTATTAGGTAATATTAAGTATCTGGCTTCATATGTGAAACACAATAGATAAATATGAAACATTATACAATTCAAATTAAGAGAAATTGTTTATTCTTTGCCATATTTTTCTTATTATTTTTTGAACGTCAAATTCTATAAGAGCGAAACAACTAGGAACTGGGTCATCAATTACAATGATATAATTAGTATTGTGTATTATCCAATTGTTACTTTCTTATTGAATTAAAACATATTTTCATAAATTTCAATAAATTAAGTTTATATTTAATGAACCACCGACTATAGAATATTTACATAAGAACTTACTTCTATGTTACCCTTTTTGATATGACTGTTTTTCTGAAGTTGATATATTTTTAAACTATCTAATTTAAAATTCTTGAATTTATGGTGTTTAATCCTAATATGAATATTCCAACTTAACTTCACTATAGAATCTATGCCTTACTTGAAAAGGAATTATATTGTTCTTAGTTTAAAGAAATTCAATTGATAACTGAACGCCATTTCCCTTTTTGAGTAAAACCAATGAATAAAGCATCAGACAAAAATGAATTATATATTTCAAATCAAAGCTATATTTTCAGTTATTACAAGAGATATGTATGTCCTTTACAGGTAGATTAATTATCATTTTCAGGTTTCTCAATACCTTCAGAACTGTGGTGTACGACGATCAACAGCTCAAGGTATAGTGGATAAATTCTACAGTTTGATTCGCGAGCAACCTCACGACCCGAGTAACGAAGACGGTGACATCGAATCTTGGAGACTTCTGTTATGGAAACAGGCACTGGGTCCAGGTCTATCTTCTCGAGCAATGACTGCGTATTCCTTATGGAAAGAATCTTTTCTCCGGCAGTTGAAGATGGACCAAGAACTGCAGAATATGCTGGTCGAGCTTAGGAAGCATTACAAGTTAGGTGTTATTACCAACGGTCCATCTGCGCCTCAGTGGGAGAAGATAAGACGCATCAATGGCTTGATTTTCTTCGATACAATTGTTGTTAGTGGTGATGTTAGACATTCCAAACCTAGCGCGGCTATATTCGAGGAGGCTTTCCGGTAAGCTTGTTTTCTTTTTATTTTTTGCTCATTTTCTTTATGATTTGTATGATAAAAGAGTAAATAATACAAGTCCAAACAAAAACTTAGAAAACTAATTTTAAAATATTACGCTAAGTGATTCATTCATATATTTGTATAATTATCTATTTTAAAGTTATGGAATAAGTAATAAATATGGGTGAAAAATATTACCATCAACTAAGATCTCTTAATATTTCTTTTTAACTAAACCCCCACTTTAAAATAGATATTCTTTCTCATTCAAGAAAAGCTAAAGCAGAAATCAGCATAGATTGAAAGTATAGCAAAAAGTTGGTGTATGTAGTTTTAAGATGACCTATTACAGCAAAGAAGATTTTCTTATACAATAAATCTGGTCATAATTTTCGGAAAATAAAGTTCCAAGTTTAAGAGAAAACAAATATACTAATACAGAAATAAGCATCCTTTATGAGTTTAATTAATATCGGCATATTAAAAATTAGTGTATTTTTCATTATTTAAATATCAAAATGCAATTTACTTATGTAAGTTGGCATCGCATTATCCTATGTATTAAGTTTATTTGTTAAATTAAACTTGTTCCAAAAGACAAAATTCAAATTTATTCTGCAGTTGTAATTGTTTCACTTTTTGATGCTGTAACAAAATCTTAACAATGGAAAATGGAAAAATTTCTTGTCTAATGTATGACAATAGCAAAAGAAGCAAATCATAGAATGATATTTATGATATATTATTTAGTATAACATATTACTATTGAAATTGGTTTGACAAAATTTACTTTTAAGGAATTATTTGTTTTTAATTTCATGTAATATGTAGATCAGAAAACTTGTCCTAATTTCTTTTGAAACGTACTTAATTATTTTTGTTTCTCTTTTGTTTTCATAGGCAGCTTGATTCGTCCTCTCTGGAGTGCGTGATGGTGGGTGACAACTTGGAGACAGATATTAAGGGAGCAATTCGAGCTAATTGTGCTGCAACTGTGTGGATCAGTGACTCCGAGCTGCCCAATAAAGATGGATGCCCAAAACCGGATTTCTGTATTTCTCACATTCGAGACTTAATGGACTTACTTCCTCAAAAGAAAGGCTTCTCTCTTCTTTGTCAAGACAGATCATTAGGTCTTTTCCACAGTTTAAGAGACGAAACATTACTAGGAAAAGTCGGATAAGATTTGAAAAGTTGACTTGATGATGAAAGAAATACAATGAAACAATTGCATCTCCACAAAATGCTTGACGCAACTAAATATTCCTTTTCAAGTTAGATTTAAAAGAAGAACCTTTTGTTAGAGATGACAAGATCACATAAATTGTATGTTGCTTATGCAGAAAAATTGCTTCTCAAAACTTCTGTGAGGCTTGTACGTGAAAGATTACTTAATATACTGTTGACGTGACTTATATTTACAATTGTTCTTTAATTAGTGTTGTACACTAAGAAGCTTGCTAAAAGGTCGCCTTAACAGCATTTAAGAGAATTAGTGTTTAAAAAATGCTGATATTAGTCTCAATAATATTGTCTCTTAATTATTATAAGTTTATATTTGATCAGTTTACTTAAAAAAAAACTATTTAAATGGAAAGCAAAGCATTTTCCTTTATCAAAGTTTAATACCTTTTGGTACAATGACATTTACTGCTATATTTAAAGAATCATGTTTTTCAAGAAATTAGCCTTAGAAAAGTGTTAAGACTGTGATGGTAATTATCAAAATATCAATAAAAAACTCACAAAAGTTTATTAAATTTGCACATCTTAAGACATATTGTTCAGATTCTGATTCTAAATGTTAAGTATATTAAATATATGACAGTATGTTATGAAAGCTTACTGTAAGCAAAGCCAATAATCAAGCAGTGGAAGTGCGGATGATGAATATAAGTTAGACCACAAATTTTGGCAACAGTTCCTATTTGTCTGAATACAAATTGTTTTATTGTGATAAACAAAGAAACTGCTATAAGTGTCCAGGATTTCTTTACAAATAATAATTTTTCCTGACGATATCCGTATACATTTTACTAATATTTGTGATTTTTCACAATGTATAAATGATATTCATGTTATGATTAAAATATATTTTTAAGTATATTTCAATTCTAAAAAATAAATTTTCATATAAAATGCATGTTGATTTTTTATTGCAGATTATTTATTAAATTATTATTTGGTTTTTATCTAAAAATATGGTAACACGCTGTGCATGGTTAAATGTGTAATTACATAAATTGCAGCAAAAATAATGTTAAAGAATTATTTTTATCATTTCTTAAAAAATTCGGTATATAAAGATTTCCACACTTTGCTCTGAAAATAAAAATAATTTACATAACTTTATTCTTATTTTTATGATTTATTTCCCAAGCCTTATAAACATGGCTGCATTTTATTGTTATTAGCTTTATTATAGCTGCATTTTATTGTTATTAGCACAATTTTACTGGTTATTAGCTTTTGATTGTTTGTATTTTTAATTGTTTTATTTTTCACCATCTTTTTTTTTTTTTTTTTTTTTTTTTTTTTTTTTTTTTTTTTTTTGAAACTATAAAATTCAGAGTAAAATATAACACTAACAAAATATATAACAAAATATATTGTTGACATAAATCTAGTAACAATATCTGTCTTTTTAATAAATATTCAATAAACTTACAGAGGCATATAAATATTTATAACGTAATCTAAGCAGTTTTTTTTTATAAGATATTTATTCAGTTATTAAGAATTTATTTTATAAAAATTTTTACATAAAAGTTTGTATTTACAAAATAATATGTGAATTAATAAATATTTGAATTATTGAAAAGAGATCAATGAAAACTTTAATTTTGAGAAGTATTAAAATATGTTCCGAAAAAATAAAAAATTCAATGCTATTTGCTAATTTCTTTACTTTAATATAGCAAAGTGATCATCTTAACATAAAAGATTTTATTTTGTATATTTGGGTGCAAGAAAAACCAAGATTTTATTTTGATATCGAAGAGAAAAGTAAATTTGAAAATCATCTCTACTAAACAAGTGTAATGGTGTGGTAATCCCATAATAAATGTAGTCCGAAGGATTGGAAAAAGGGAACACAAAGACCGTTGCTGAACTCTGAACTCTTCACTTGATTGGTTCAACCTGACATAAGTTCAATTGGTTCAATGAACTTATGTAGTTCACTTTGTGAACTTCTTTGGCCGGTAGAAATAAGCAAAGTACGCAATAATATAAAATGACAAATAGCTATGTTTTTAGAGCAAACTTACGGTCAAATGTTCATGTATCTACCGTGCTTTTTGTATTAACACATAAGTGTATTCTAGTACAAATTTTACTGAATTTAATGCCCCCTTTTTTATTTTCAACGCATGGTTGACTCGAATTTATTTCAAAATATCCCAATTAGAGCTGTCAGTTTATTACTTTGTCCTTTGACGTCTAAATAATTGGCTACTAAAAATCCCTTCGTATTTGTTATTAAAATATTAATTTCGTTTTAATTCACTACAAATTCTAACATGTATATACTTATAAATGGTAATAAATTTGCATATAAATATCTAATCTAAAATAGATCAATTATGAAGATATCACTTTAAACTTTTAAAATGATATGAACCTTGGACTACTATCAAAGATTTCAAAGCGCAGTTCATAATTTATAAAAACTATTTTTTGGTGCAATACCTTTCTTATATCCTTTAATACCTTTTTCTTCCTCTTCACAAATCTAGCAAGGTTATTCTTATTACAAAAACACTATTAGCATGTTTTTCCATTTCTTTCCACAACTTGAATTAATGACTAATTTTTTAAATAGTTCTTAGCAGTTACAATCCAAAAATATCTCACGTTTATTCCTGGAAAGAATTCTTCGAGATACATAAAATCTCTTTGGAGAAACATTTAATTAAAAATAGCACGCCGTGAAAATTGCCTGTTTTTGCATTTTTTTCTTCGCCAGAGTGAAAGGAAGGGTAGTTAAATTTAGAATCTTTTCATCGCATCGAATGGCCGACGTCCGGTTTATCTTCCTTTTAACAGGAGTGTTTAATTTATGTTGAAAGAAAAGGAAGAAGATATTTCCTCTTTCACGCAAATAAAGAGAAATAGAATGTTTTAATACACTTTTTCAAAGCAACCAAAATGTAAACTACTATTTATCTTATTAATTCAAATACTGTTTCTATTATGAATTTTTTTATATTTAATACATAGGCGGGAATAGGCGAATAAGAAACTTTAAGTGTTGTTTGCGAAGTAATTTTCTACGAGAAATAAAACCGTAGTAGGATTTTTATTCTATCATCAATTAGATTGCTAGAAAATTATATATAATTTCTTAGAAGCATTTATACGTTATTTTTATATTGTTCATTACTAACAGTACGTTTATTTCAATATTAGAAAATACCAATTAAAATGGTCTTAACAAAAATATAATGTGGAAGAAAATGAAATTGTTTGATTTCAGATAAATTAATTCTAGTTTCATTAATCTTACAATGAATAATTGGCTTTTCAATTTTCTCCGAATTCCTATGTTTGTATTTACAATAATTAAATGAACATAGAAATCAAAATACAATTAATTCAAAAGTAATCATAGATAATTTAAATTTAATTTATAACTTTTATATATTAAAAATCAAAATATAATAAAAATTATAAAATAATTTTTCAAAAATTTTTAAATTTTAAATGCTCTAAGAACTTACTATGTGCAATTTATTAATTCTCTTAACAAAAACAGAAATATGATATTTAAAAATAATAGAATGACTAATACACCAATAGAAAACACATACATTTTTACATATAATTATCTAAATATTAATAAATGAACATAAATAATTTGAAATAAGAAGCATTTACGCACATAAAATTTTTAAACCTCAATATTGTAAATGAAAATAGATAAGATAGAAATAGACTCCAAAATAAACTATCACAATTACTACTGGTAGGACAAGTAATATTTTTCTTTCAGTTGTAAAGGTTCAATTATATATTAATAAATAAGTATTTTTTAAATTGTGCTCTAATTCCAAATTTATTGATATTAAATTATAGTCATTATATAAAATTATAAATCAGCCCTTTACCATTACTAATTGTCACTTTTTATAAATATTAATTATAGTTTGTAAAAAACTTGCTAGATTTTGACTTATTATCAACATATTATAACAAAATATTTTATATTATCAACATTCATTAGTAATTATATATACATTTTGGAAACACATTTAATAAACTTGTAGTACATGTCAAAAATAGCGTAAATCAAAATGAATTTCGATATATATCAATTCTTTAGAAATAACTAATTCTTTTAGAAACTATAACAATATTAATATCATTATTTTTTTTAGATTTGAAAAAAAATCTATATAATTTTTATCATTTAAAAATATATTAAATTATCAATTATTGTAATACTTTTAACTTCAGCCCAATAAATGATTAGCAAAATGAATTCCATCGGTAACATAAAATATTACCTTAAATTTCATTACGATTTAATTTTACATATTGTAAATTTATTAGATACATTCATAATTTATAAATGATTTAGCATAACAAGCTATTCTATTTTTTAATATATAAGCATCTACTCTAAAAATTGTTAAACTTATACCAATTACAACTCCAAACATAGTTATTTAAATATTTAATTAGTTTTAACATTAAAGTTAATGATATGTGAAATTAACAATTAAATTATAAAATTCGTTAACTGTGAAACTCAATTTGTCTAAAAATATTTTCTGCAATTTTAATATAGTGGTATCATTAGATTTTAATAAAGTTAATTCAAATGTCACTAAATTCAATAAATTTGCTCAATAATTCAAAACACATTTAATTAATATTTCTATCCCAATTTGTTTTAATAATTTCTATATTAAAGAAATATCCCTTATACTTATATTTTAAATTTTATTTAGTTTTGTTTCTTCATCAAACCTAATTTTTTCGATAAAGCAGAATAATATGCAACGAAATATTCTTTGAGGAACACATAATTGTTTATTTGCCTTTCAGAGTTCCCAGAAATTGAATAATAAATATTTTAGTACTTTCTTTATTAATTTCACGAAATTCTTTTATTTTCGTCTTTAATTATTTTATTGTTTGTTTTTTATTTGTTTGTTTACGTGTAGATGGCGCTGTTATATATTAATTTATCTTGTGTTTTCATTTTTTCAATTCTTTTAATAATATAACTTTATTTAATATTTCCTATACTTTTCCTTAGTTCATTTTTATTTATTAATTAAATGTATCCTAAATTAATTATATTATATAATTTTTTATTTAATGTCTGATAGCTTATTATTGATAGCTTCTTATTTATTGATTTGTTCTAACAATTCAATTGATTATTTTTTTTTAAGTTAACTTTTTGTTTTTCAATTTTAAATTTTTATTTCAGGTATTTTGCATGGATTTCTTTACTTATAATTTGGTTCTTATGATTCTACAAGATTAAATTATTTTTCTAATAAATCTTTTATATTGAATAATTTTGAAATTTATACTTTCTCTGTTCTACTGCTCAAGAAATATCTATTCCCCTTTCTTCTGATTGTTCTATTTTAATGCAGTTTTTCATTATTTTATATATATATTTATCTTTAACATAAAATATCATAATGTACCGAAGGAATGCAATTACATTATATCTATGTTAACCTGACTTTAAACGCTTAATTTGATGACGATAAAATCATTATCAATTGCGACTAAATCTGCAAGTGCGTCGTGTTCTGTAAACGTTTTTGTGAGTCATAACTGTATTTAGTTATTTAATTTCTCAGTTTACAGAAAGTATATAAACCCAGATGAATCATGACATATTTTACAAAAATATATTTCTAAAAAGAATTAACCTTTCCGGAAAAGAACATCCGTAAGAAATACATCCTTTCGGAAGTGGGGTTCATATGTTTTAGAGACCGGAGCTGAGCAAAATCCTAAGAAATGTTGTCAAATATTTACTTTAGAACCAAGATCTGTGTATTCAAAAATAGCTCAGGCATTGAAAGCTTTCTTTCAGTAAGAAGTGAAAATAATCAATAAGTTCCTGAAAATTTAGAGAAAATCCTAAAGGTAGAATTATATTACTGAATAAATAAATCGCGAGGCACTTTTTTTGATAAAAATTAAATTGGAGTACATATATTTCATTATTTATTAAATTTTTAAAAATGCGTAGCTTACTATCCATAATAAAAGATTTTCTAGTTAATGAAAATTATTTAAGTAGGTTTAAAACATATGAGAAATAAACTGTTAATAAAATTAATATTAAATTGAGAATAAAACGTATAATAAATTTATACAAACATAATAAGAAATACTTCAAGAGAGATAATATTACATTTTATATAATATAATTTGATTAAAAAATTTTAATTACAGAGAAAAATTCTTTGTTATTATTAAAATGATATATAGTGAGGGGGGGAATAACCATCAAAGAAAAATAAACCACAGTCCTCCCAATCACTTTACCTAAGATCTCTATTAGTGTGAAAACTAATTTAAAAAATTCCATTTTTATAATTAGTTTTAATAATTATAAAGATTAGATATTGAAATTTAAAAATTCTTTGAATCCTGAAATTATTTGAAAATATATCATTCTGATATTCTAAATCAAGAAAAAAATTTAAGAATCTTTACATCATCCAATTTTCTGAATTTTAAAAGTAATTACGGATGAAAATGAAAAACTGTTTCACATTCACGACTGATGATAAATAATCACGCTGGCCTAATGCTTAAAAACATGAAAATATGGTTTAAGATAATTATTTATAATCCTTAAATATTCAGAAATTTTGGAGAAATTTGAGATATGAAAGTTAAATTCTACAACCTTTTGTTTTATTAGAAAATATTTTAATTTCAGAATCTCGATTCCTTGTTTAGTTGACGATAGTTTTTACGAACTGGTAGGGACCGATATAGCATTTTTTGAAAATGATTTCATTAATAGAATGTTTGTTAAATGGGGAAATAAATATTAGATTATTAAGAGCTAACCTTTTTTTTTATACCAAACTGCTTTTCTTTATCAATATAGTAGAAAAAGAATGCTCTCTCTCTCTCTCTCTCTGTATATATATATATATATATATATATATATATATATATATATATATAAGAAATACATGCAAATAAGATTCATTCTTAAAAATAATACTTCAATTTAATTGATGAAAAATTAAGCAAAACGAGAATAACTTATCTTTTTTGTATATAAACTACGTTTTCGATTTTGTTGTTGTTGTCGTGTGCCAGCCAGGCTGGCAATATGGGGTGCGCTGCTCCACTTTTCCAATTGAACCATATTTGGTGTGGAGTCCAACTTCCTCAGTAAACACATGCCATAGGTACCCGTTTATAGGGTATGCAACCATTCACACACACACAAACAAAGGACAAAGACAAGAAAGAGAGAAAGTACATCCATGCCCGAGCCAGGATTCGAACCCAGGTCCCACCCATTCGTAGTCAGGTACGCTAACCAGTTGACAAATTGGGCGGCTTCGATTTTGTTCAATGTTGAAAAACATTTCGCTTTATTTCCCTCAAAAAAGTATCTTAGATCTGCTAGTCATTCAGCTGCTTGTTATGAAAATGCGGTCTACATTTTTTTTTCTTTATAGTCTGATAGCTATTTTTCTTTTTCATTCATTATATTCACAATAAGTTCATCATTCAATAATTGTTTTTTCTGTTTATATTAAAAAAATATTCCATCGCAATATAATTCATTTGAAATGTAAATAGCTTACTGATAAAGAATACATTTCATGAAAAAGTAAAAAAAAAGGTGTTTTAGATAATTTAAGATTATTTTTAATATATTAAATTATTTTTTGGTTTTAAAAACCTCCATCTCTCTCTCTTCATTATAGATAGATTAAAAATCCCAATTGTGCATAAAATATTATTAGGATTTTCTTTTTTAATATTCAAAAGAAACTAGAAAAAATTAAAATTTCAATGTGAATTTTCTTTTGAGATTTTACTAAATTCACTGAACTAACACATGAAACTTGATTTAAAAATTATTTGTTACCTTATATGCATATTATCTTAATAGAAAGACTTCGGCAAACAATCACATGAAATTTTATTTATAAGTTGAAGGCATATACTAAAAATTCTTAAAATAACTCTAAATAGAACTCTTTAAAATAAAAGAAATTCTTTTAATAAATAAACGAAATAATTTAGTAGTTTATATTATTATTAAACTATCCTTGGAAATATCATTCCCTTTTGGTTGAAAACTCCTACTTTGAAATTTCTTCGATCTTAATGCCTGCTCAATATGATAGAAAAATTTATGAGATCATTATAAGCTAAGGTATCGACTTTGACACTTGTTTGGTGCTAAATAAACATCAACTTGTAGTCTCAACAGCTTATGTATACACTGCGCAAACACGCTGAAACATGTTAGCACAAACATGTTGAACTCAAAAGATCATGCACTTGACTTAGGTGACATTTAATAGGAAATCATTTTGTTATTTCTTATTACATTACACTAAACCAATAACAAGAACTAATGTTTACTTATGATCAAAATGGATAATTTTCAATATTTCAAAACAGGAAGTCTGTGTATTTTTGTTTTAATCAACTTATTCGATTTCTAATTCGTTTGTAATAGAAAAAACGGAAAGTGATTATAGGAATATAACAAAAATGCTGTTTCTGTACAGAGAATATTTTCCATATTACGAAAAAAAAAAAGAAAAAAAAATGTGAAAGAAAACTATATGATTGATAGTTTCCCTTCAGAATATTTAAAAATAATGCATAATTTGTTAAAATATTTTAAGAAAATATATTGAGCATTTTTACAAATATAGAAAATCAGTAATGGCAAAATTGGAGACTAATTCCCATTCGTGATATAACTATTTCAAAAATCAGAATACTTTTCTAATCAAAAATTCTTGATAAAGCTCATGAAATTTTTCTAATAGTATAAACAAATAAATTGTTTTAATTTTATAAGGATGCATGAAGTTTATTTTATAATAGGACTCAATATGTATGCAAATAATTCTTACTTTCATATTCATTTAACTATAGATATGAAAAAAGGCACAGTGTATATGTACTAAAATACATATGTATGTTGCATATATATATATATGTAGTAAACGCATTATGTAATACACAATGTTTATACAGACATAGATATACAAACTTAAAAAAATATTTTGGATATATATCCAAAATATTTTTCCATTTTCAGAAATATTCTTTATTATATAAAATTATTAAAATATATACACCAAATATTTATACAAATATACATTGGGTTATAATTCTATTTTCAAATAAATATATTTGAATTACGAATTGCATTTTTAACATGCAAAAATATTTATAAAATAGTAGTAAAACTTTTATTATTCTATATAAAACTGTATTGTCCCACTTTTTAATATCGATAGAGAACTTTCAGTATTAACTCATTCCAAACTTTTCTTTATTTCATATTTTATAAATTATGGGTATTTAAGTTAAATATTTATATACTCGAGAGGGAAGAGGATATATTAAAAAATTACTTATTAAGAAATATAAATATTTTGTTTTGAAATATATTAACTCATACTCAATAATTGCAACACAAATCAATATTTAAATTTAAATTTTACAAAGCAAAGATTTTAGTTGAAAAACATGAAATAATAACAATTCAGTTGCAAGCAATTTGTGTAGTTATTGAAACACTTAAAAGGAATGAGCAGAAATTTAATTTTTCATAAATCTAACTAAAGAATAATTATTGGTTTCAATTATTTATCTTGTCAGTATGAGTTAATTTCAGGTTATGAATTTAGTTTTCCTTGTTCCGTTTTACATTAAAACGTATCTATTAATTGTTTACAAATGAAGTTATTTATAAATTGAATGAAATTTTATCATTTATATCTTTAAAAAATTCGTAATTCTGCAGTTTTGTATAAAGGAGAATAGTACATACCTCATAATCATTTTAAGATTTTAATGTATAACTCACATAAAATATCACAATATTATTAAAATAAAATCACATCTTAAAATATCAAATTTATTTAATAAGAGATTGTTTAGAAGAGCATTTTTATTTGCTTAATAAAAATTCTTATAAGAAAAGTTAATATAAGAATAAAAAATAAATTCCATTATAAAATTATCGATATACTTTAAATATTTTTTTGCATCAGTTTTTATTAAAATTATTCTTAAAGTAGACAAGATTTGATTTTCAATGCCCATTTATAATGTTAAAACTTACTCTAAAATAATATGAAAGAGAAAAAGAATTAACAAAATGCAATTATGCAATGCAAAAAAAAATGCAATTATTATGTATTGTATTAAAATATTAAAAGTGTATTTAATTTCTTCATATTATAAGATATTTGCATTCATTATTTAATAAAGTGATACTCATATATACAGATCATTATTTTACAAAATATGAGTACATTCTTCTAATTCTTCAAAAATTAAAAAATAATGTGTTTCTGAGAAAGGAGCCAAACAAGAATAAACTTTTATTTTCATTGACACTCAAGTGATCTAAGCAGTGCTGCCATCTATTGTATACGCTATTTGTAAAAAGGCTGGAAAATTTTATAGTTGTATTTAAATAATATGTAAAATATATATATAACTGAAAATTGGATTTTTTTTTCTAATATATCAAAGTTTTGCTCTTGAAAAAAGGTATGCTTTAGTTTGATAAAATTTAATAGATTAGAATTTTACACTTATTTCAGATTATTATCCATCTATTATAAATTTTGTGCATGTATGTTGAGGTTTGTTAATAAATTTAAATATATCCCGACTACACAACTGATTAAAAAATTAATGCATCAATCATAAAATTTGATTTTATTCTAATGTGGTTACATTGCAAAGTTTAAATTTCGTTGCAGACATTTCATTAAAGTTACATTTTACTATATTTCAATAATTTTTTATTCGGTTTATTTTAGAGTCAAGAATATTTACTAATTTATTCAATGAATATCAATGACATCATCAATATATTACATATAAATCAATGATCCCCAGATTATTTAATTATTTCTTGTGCTGTCATTTATTAACAAAAAATGTTAAGACTGAAAATTTCAGAGTTTGACACATAATAATAATTCTCAGAATTGTAAATATATTTATAAAATAAAGAGGCAAAAACACACTCTCCCCATAACATAAATATTATTAAGTTACTCTTATCTATAAAATACAATATTTATTAATACATATTCAGACACCAATTTTTTTTTAAAACACCAACATTAAAATTAGAGTTTTCCAAATAAGATAGTCAGTATAAATCGTCTACAGGAAATTGTTAACTAATGATTAACTTTCCCAAGTCATATCAATTAAGATATAATGATAACTTGAAACGTTTTCTGTTGATATTTGGTTTTTTTTATTCCTTCATTAAAAAATAATTTCTATATGTCAAAAATACTGCTGAATTATTTTATATGATATTATATAGTTTATTTGTAATAGCAGAGTTATTATTGTAATCTGAGAATTTTAAAATGAAAACCGATTTTATTTTGCTTACTTCTTAAATCTTATTTTACTACTTTGCATTAAAATGTATGCAATTATTTAATTGTATTCATTTTATCAGTCTGCCATATTAAAAAAAACAATAATCAATAAATTATTTCGATTGTGTTGCACCTCTCTCTTTTCAGGAATCTTCTTAATAAACAACACATTGTTTTATTCATTGGGTAAATCAAAAGACTTTATAATGAAGCAGAAATCATTATTTAAACAAATCGTATTGAGTATAGTTTTTTTATTTTCTTTTAATTTGTGTTGATCCATAATTTTCTAATTTATTTATGAATGAAAGAAGTGTATTACATGGTTTCGATTGACAATAAAATGATTCAAAATTGTTATGAATCAGTATTCATAATGTCAAAAATCTCTCAATAAATTTAATAATTTGTCTAGCAATAGCATAAAAATCATTACATTTCGTTATCTATCTTACGTTTTTAGTTTTCTACGAAAGTAAACTGCACAATAATGAATATTGGTAAAGCTATACTTCATGAGACTTGATGTCATTTGTAAACATATGTTAAAATTGTGTCATGACAAAAGACATTTTTAAGTAGGCTTCCTGTGTATTTTGTTCTATAAAATTGGACAAATATTGATATTAGATAAAGACATAGTGTTATCTTAGGAATAGAGAAACCGCACTTAATATGACAGAATTATCAATAATTTAAGTGTGGATCAATGAGAGTGTATATTTTTCTATTACTTTATTTAAGAATGAAGAAAAGGGATCGTCTCCATATTTAAAATGTTTCATTTCCAACCATGTTTAGGAAATAAAATATTTTCATACATAAGTATCATGAATGGAAATATTTCCATATACAAACTAAAAAAACAAGCCACTATCCATGATCCACAATGTATTAGATTCATTGATAATCTTTGATACAAAAATATCAGATGCTTAGTCTAAACTTTTAAAAAAAATTTTATTCAAATTAAATTATTTATGTGGCTAAATTCATGAATTAATTTGTAACCAAATGCATGACAAGCATTTTAATTCCTCAGTTTCTAAATTTTCAATTTGTAATTTTAAATCCTCAATTTTCCTTAAATCCTCAATTTTTAATTTTTTGTATTGACGAAATACCTAAAAAAAGTATAAGTCATTAATTAATAGATATAAAAAATGATAATATAAGCAATAAAATTATATACTCTGAA
>JAPDSC010130174.1:72765-85589 GCA_026290005.1 Latrodectus geometricus
TATATATATATATATATATATATATAATGCAATAATAGTAAAAAGTGTAAGAGGGAATGAAAATAAACAATTTTTTTATACCAAATTAACCAACACCCCTTGATGAAGTTGGATGCGTAATATTCCAATTTTCATTTTCTTGTGTTTATTAAAATGTTGGTAATTTATTTCCTCTTTCATTTGGTTTTCTTTATTAAATTCCTTATTTGTTAATTTTTTTACTTTAGCTTCTTTTGCACTGATAAATATATGTATATAAATTTGAAAAACTACATTGGTTTTCATATCTACATTTTTAAATTTAATTTTTTGGCATTGCCTTTATTTTGCATTTATACTATATGTATGTCTATAAAATCAATAATGTTTAGCATACATATAATAAACAAATAAATAACTGAATAACTGAAATAACTGAAACACATAAAACATCTTAAACCTTAAGCAAAGAATAATTTTCTGTTTTTTTATTTATTATCTGCTTTTCTCAAAAGTTAATTCTTTAATGTATACTTTTGTAAAAAGATGTTTGATTTACACTTTATTATTTTTCAAAATTTCTCTAAAACATTTTATTAAGCTATAACAAAATGAAAGTTGTAATGTGTCATTTGTAGTTCTTGAAAGGAAAATTACTTATAATGATAAAATTTAAATAGCTAGTATCAAATTTTTTACTTGTTAATTATCAGTTTTTAGAAGAGTTATTTATGTAATGTCAATATGCATATTTTTTTAAAAAAGCTATGATGAACAATATTGGAAGATAGAGAAAAATTTTAAATTAATTTGCTTGCATACTTATTCTGAATATGGTTTTATTTTATTATATTGGATCCTTCCAAAAGCCCCTACTATTCGAAGTAAATTCAGTCATGGAGACGCTTCCGTCGCAAGAACAGTGATTCTGAAGCTATGTCCAATAATTAATCTCAAACTCTTATCATATTTAAAGTTTACTTATGCTCTCAATTTTTATTTTTAGTATTGAGTAAAAGTAATAATTTCACAATAATGAAAAAGTACCCAATCAAATTTATAAAATTACTTCATAAAGTACGACCTGTTCATTTATTTGAAAAAATCTTTTATTTTTATATTTTAATTTAGGGTTGAAATAACACACACACTTCTCTAAAATAAAAATTTGGAATTTAAAAGTCACCTTATATGAAAAAGTCATGATTTAATAATATTTAACACAAAAATCTTATAATATATTTAACACGAATCATCACAGTTAGTGTTTGAATTAAACAGGCTGTAATTATTCGAGTAAATATTTTGTTACAACAAATATTTACCTTTGTTTTTAACTAATTATGTTTACTATAAAATATACGTATAAGTATGGAACTTTCATGAATAGAAAATTCATGAGAAAATGTTTTTTTTTTAATTTTGTGTTTGAAAACTTCATCATAAAGTATGTTATAGAACTTCCATCATTTTCATGTTTCCCATAATTTTTTTGAGAAGTTGAATATTACTTCTTAAAAATAAATAAATACATTATTGCATTTAAACTTCCTCACGCTATATTAATACTGAATGTTATAGTTTTAGCATTTAGTATCTTGAAGGAAATTTATACGAAAAGAAAGCTATTTTATACAAATAAACATTGGTTATTAAGTTGCTTTTAATCAATTATTATAATATAAAAATCCTTTTAAAATGTATTATGAAGTACAACAGTGTTTTAACTAAGTAACTATGAATATATGAAACTGAATCAATAATTTATGAATTAACAATTGAATATAAAAAAAAATAAATATTTACTCGTAAGGAAATGTGTTTTTCCAGAATAGTCTCTAAATGCTAATAGGATCTGCAAAATAATCAAGAGGACACTAAGAGCAGAATATTTATTAATTTATTTATGAATTCACAAAACTCGCATGAAAACAAATTCCTTAAATATGTTTTATTGCAATTAAAATCACCTTAGTAATAGATGTGATGAGTGTAATAAATAGTTATAATAGTATTTTTGCCACAGTTGGAGCTTACAATTGTTGTTTATTTGTCAGGTATTTTTACCAAAGTGGGGATGTAATATATATAATAAATACTTTTCTGAACATTTGTGCAAGACATCGTATTAGTTACATTCCTTTTGAATTATTCAAGAGACATTGTTTTCAACTTATTTTCATTCTTAGATTCAACAAAAAGAAGTCTTCTAATTTTGTAACAATCCAAAAAACAAAATAAATATTTTACTTTACCCTTAAAAAAAGATAAAAATTATAATAATTAACTAACTTCTGAAGCTATATTCTGATGTACTTTTGTTGGTGTAGCAAATACTGAAAAAGGAGTAGTTCTCATAATTTTCCATTTTAATCAGCGACAGTTATTCAAAACTAATACATATTATTTTCTGCTACAAATTTGTTATTTATAATTCTACAAGGTTATCTTTAAAACTTATTACAAAATTTTAATGGGATATAAATACACAAATATATATTATATTTATAGTAAATAAGTTTATGTAAATTTTAAAACTGAAATAAAAGTCTTCCTTGAGTTTGCTTACGTATTGAATATGAAAATCATTTAAATAATTATTTTTCTTTAATGGTTCTTATAAAATGTTAATTAAAACATAAACAATGAAAACATAACTTAGAAATAAATAATTACGCAAATTATTATTTTTCAGATCAAAGAGTAGTAGTTAACTTGACTATAAGAAATCTGATTATTCGATCAGTCAATGAAGGTGATAAAGTATGTTATGATAATCTATTATTAGTTGATTCCATTCATTTACTTTTCTATTTATTTATTTAGAATGTTTAGTTTTAATAGTTTTCTTCTATATTTGGTAATAAATGCAATTTTTAGATTTTTTTTCCATTTTTTTTTCGTAGAGTGCTCTATAATTTTTTTAATACTGTGATTTAATTAAATGTTTCTAGAACATTTCTAGAATTTAGGAATTAGAATGTTTTTACATTCTAATTCCAAAAAATAAAATAAACTTTAAAATTCAGCGCATGTTAAAATAAGAGAAAACAAATTATTAGCACTATAACTATATTTAAAACATTTCAAAGATAATTAATTTTGTAAAAAATATTATTTAACTAAAAGTAAAAAAACAATAAATTTATATGATATTTGAAAATATGAGAAATATGGCAATATAAATAATAGAAAAAATAAATCATCACGATGCTATATAGTAGTTTTATTAAAATTCTATATCGAATATCTATGTTCAAATTTGAATTTAATCTTTATATTATATGATTTAAAGGTTTTGTTTATTTCAAAATATTAAGATAAATCTGTAATACATTTAAAACATTATATTATTAATAGAATATTGTATATTTAAAACATTATTTCTGTAAAGAGTTATAAAAATATTTAAATATTTTCCTTCTATTAAAAGTACAAGTTTTAAAATGCTTAATATTTAATATAAAGCAATTATTTTGTAAATAATTGGCAATTTTTTCAAGAATCTTTTAATTATTACCAAATATTTTTTTTATTAGAAAAAATCAATCTGTTTGAACTAAAAAAGAACATGGAAATTATCTTAATAAATTTAGTTAAATCAAAATAACAAAATGTCTTAATATATAATCTTATTTTTTATATGTTATTGTTAATTTAAATCTAATATTAATAGGTTTACCAAATTAATTAGGTATTTATATTCACTTAATTTTTATGTACATGTATAAAAAATTCTACCTCAATTCATTTGACTATTCAAGTACTGTATTATAAATTTTTATCAGAGAATCAAATATAAAAAAAATTTAATAAAGTTTTATTTTATACTTTTTTATGATATTAATATTTTGATAATATCACATTATTCTCTTTTGGAAGTTACTCTTGATAACTTATTACGTGAAATAGAAATTCACGGAATAATTTGTGCTAAAGTCTTTTACAGTTGCACTCGAGCTATGGCAATACTGGGAAGACCATCGCCTTAACTTTCCCGTTTGGTCCAAAAAGGAATATCAAATCTTAGACTCCACTTGGTTAACTAAGCTGTGGATACCAAATGTTTATTTCGTCAATTCTGTAGATGGTAAATTGAATAATATTATAACATCCAGCAGTTTTTTCTGGCTTACTCCACAAAAGAAAATCATCTATTGCTGCAAGTGAGTTTTTAAAAATTTCTGTTCAAATAAAATTTTAACTGTTTCTCAGAAGACTAATTACAAGTATATAAATATTCGAGTTATTTAATTTTTTGCTTTATTGATCAAGATGAGAGAAATATTTTTATTAATATATATTATTCCTTTTTGTTGTGCTGATACTTGAAAACACCTCATATATGTAGAATTAACTTCACAAGAAGTCATTCTTTACATAAAGTTTTATTTAAAAAATGTATATTAAAAAATATCAGATGACAATTTTATTGTTAGAAAAGATTTTTAATTTTTGCGTTACACTGTAACGTAACTAAAATAAACTCAGGGACACGGCAGCCCTATAGAACCAAGGGCTGTAGTGCCCAAATGTGTTTTTTTGATCGACTGGGACATGCTCGGGGTGTGAAGCATGTCCCAGTTTGGTGGTCAGCCTAACTTGATACCCCAGTGTTTAGTACTCAAGCATGCTTTATGCTTAGTTTATCGATTCACTAAAGGGATGATTGACCTTGCCTTATTTCAAGGATCAAATCCTGGACATGATCTTTGGAAACCCAAAGCACTATAGCTACATCACCAAGCCTAATACTGTAACTTAAGTTCTGAGAAATCAATTAAGAAAAAGGTAGTAACATTCACTGATTACTCACACCATTTCTTTTTTGAAAGAGATAAGATTACAAACTAAAATATTATTTTAATTTTCTGTAACTTTATCTGTACAGTTAATAGGAAAACCTAATCAAAATGTAAGAAAACATTTTAGCTCCAGTCACTTACTACTGATTAATAAAAAGCGGTTTTAAGCGGTTTTAAGTAAAAGAATTAGAAATGAAAGTTTAATTAAAATGTTAATAGTTTACAGGCTACTTACTTTCTCCTCTATAGAAGATAAAAAAAAAGAAATTAAAAGTTATCCTTTGAGATGAATATTATTTTAAAATATTATAATTAACTTACTTCTAGATCATAAATTATATTTTAAAACAAAAATTATTTTAAAAATTTTTAAATTATTTAAATTATTTTTAGAATTAAAAATTATTATTAAAACATATTTTATTAAAAGACGTGTTTTTTTAATTTCATAAGATTTTTATTATATTTTTAGGAATTTCGAAAACATGTTCGAAATGTTTAACAGAATTTTCAAAATTGGCATCAGATCGAATACGACATTAACAATAACATTGAAATCATGAATGTAATCTCAATCAGATATTAGTGTAATGTCAAAATCTACTCACTTATTAAATAAAATAAAAAAATATGGTCATTACTTTAAAATAAAATATTTTTTGAAACCCTCAATAATTTATTTTCGAAGGCTAAAATAAAAAGGAATTATTATTTGATCTGTAAGATACGATACTCAGAATACATCCACTTTTGAGAGTAAATTTTTCAAATTGAACCAAAGAAGAGAGTCGGAATATCATAAAATTGTTTGAAATATATAAAAAATAACTTTTATTATAGTTCTTATTTCACAACAAATGCTTAAAAAATAATTTCTTTCTTTATTATACATATGTCACAAAAATTCTTTGATTACTGCTACCAAAGACTTCCTTTACATACTAAATTCTCTAAAAGAACTACATACTAAACTGTTTCATTATATCTTTCAGAGTTTTAATTGTACGTCTGTAATCTACATTATATAAAACAAATTTTAATAAATTATTTTCATTTTTTTCAAAGATTAAGGTTAAAATTGATATGTGAAATGAATTTGGATCGTTTTCCCCATGATGAGCAAGTCTGCGGTATTAAAATGGCTTCTGGTAAGATTTTTTTTATGTAAAAAATATGCAAAATTATTTTAATGTACATTAAATTTTATTTCCAAATAAAATTTTTAATATTAAAATATGTATAAAGGATAATGAAAATTGATCTTTCACAATAAGATTTGATTAGATTATATTCACATTTTTGTGTAAGCTCCTTGTACAGTTTATCACTATAGATTAAAATGGGACTCTATAAGGAAAATCACACCCAGACAATCCAAATTTATCGCCAAATTTTAATTAATTTCATACCGCTTTTGATACATGTTGAAATTTTCATGTCAAAAACGAATTTTTATTATTAAAAGATAATCAAAACGCAGGGCTCAATACACGTGGCAAAAAGAACTTGTAAATGAATAAATTTAGGTTGTACTTGATGACAGTTAACATTTAAAAGAAATTGTGTAGTTTACCATAGCACATGTTCTTTGTTATTCAAGGTATTTCATTAAATTCAGTAACAAAATGTACTTAATCAAATACCTTCAATACCAAAGCAAATGTGCAGTAAATAAAAATTAAGAAAATATATTTAAATTTTTAAAAATTATATTTTAATCCCTTTTAAGGAGTTATATTAATTAATGGTTATATACTTTCCATTTAATACTGATTTCACGTTAATTCTTAATGAATTATATATATTAAGATAAGAAGATTACCAAAAATTAGTTAAATATTGTCTTAATGCATATCATCTTCAATCTTGAATATTATTTCGATGATATCCCTTCATATATCATCGAAATAGTATTCAAGATTAGAAACTATCTATATATTCCATGAAAAAAGAAAAGAAAACATTTTATCAGAATAATTTCATTCATAAGCTTTTTAAAAATTGTATTGTAAAAGCATTTAATAAATCATACCTAATATTTCAAGATGTAGGTTATAGTGTTTTTAATGCATACTTTTTGTGAATACTTTTTCTTGCTGAGAAATGAAAAATGACGAGTTAAAATAATTAGACAAAATTTAAGATTGGCATTTTAAATTTTCTAAGTGTCATCCAGGTATGATTTATCAGTTTTATTATGATGTTAAATTCAAACATAGCTCGAGAGAATTTTTTCCTATTGATGCTGTCGTATGTAGCTTTAAAATTGCTTAGAAGATTGTAGTTCATAATATTTATTATTTACAAATACTGAGCAAAATTGTTGAGTATCGAGTTTTTGTTGACATTTTTTCAATGAATACTATCTAACTTGAATGGAATTATTTGTAATAATATTTACTATCTTTTACAATCTTTCGTTTAGAATAATAAAATTATACAGTATGGGTTCACTTAATTTCTCCCATAAGATGTATCATAAACAATAACCTAATTTATTTATAGTATAAAAGGAAAAAATAATGCTTTGATAAAAGAAATATGAATACTTATGAAACAAAATGTGTTTTTCATATTTATTAAAAGAACTAGACAAACATATATTTACTTTTAGAAAGAAATGCTAATTTAACTTAAAGTTAACAATAAAATATTTTTCTAAATGCACTTGAAAACATACCAAATATAAACACTCAATAATTTTTAATAAAGAATAAACATAGATTGTAGAAAATAAAATAAAAAAGGAAAAGTCGTCATTGATTTAGGATTGTAAGAATGTCTATATTGGAAAATATAGAAGAGTGTGTGTGAAAGCAATTTTATCCCTTTTCTTATTTACAATGTTGATTTCTCCATTTTGTATTCAATGCATAATAGCTACGCAATGACAACTGACACGAAAATGTGTCTCCGTTATTTATTTTCCAATAATAACTGCATATTCCTGTTAAGAGTTATCTATTTTCGGTAGTTAAATATACAAAAATGCACCTCTTAAAAATATAGGACGAAAATATGAATGAAAAATGTATCGATTATAAAGAAAATACCGAAAGCCAATACTGAACTTCAAACTATCTTTTCAAAAACTTATAATTTTCTAAACTTTGGAGTTTTCCAATGAATTTTATAAATATATTATTTATTGATCTTTATTTTATAAAACAATAGGTTTTTGTGCTTATTGTATTTTCTAGTATAAGCTTATTGCACTTGATTACAGCTCCACATTATACTGATCGAAGTTAATTGATTTTGAGTAATGTTAAAAATATAAGGTATTACATTTAAAAGAATAGCAGTTAGTTTTTTTGATAACTATTAAATAAACACAATTATAATTTCCGTTAAGTTAAATAATCAAAATTCAATTTATGAGGTAAAACAGAAATGCAGATACACAATGTCATTTAGTCCTGCGATAATTTTACTTTTGAAAGCTAATTTAAATTTTTGCTTTATCATATTTCTTAAATCAAATGATCAAAGTATTCGACACTATTTCGAATGCCAACATCAATATGTCAAATAAAATTTTTGAAACATTTAGAAAAATTACTGTTGCTGTTTCTGATGACACTTGGCAACACCAAGCCCGCCCGTCAGAGACTAGGCGAATGTAGTCAGAGAGAGAGAGCGTCTTTAGTTATTGAATAGAGCACCCTCAATATGAAGGTGGAAGTACGACTTTCGGCTCATAGATGGAAGCACCACCTAAATATTTAAATTTAGAGATTTAAACCAAAGAAGACCAAAAGCCTGGCTCCAACCACCCACCGAGGAATTAATTTGGAATGGGAACATGGAGGGCATTGCGCCCCGATAGATTTAACATGTTCCAGTCGTCCTTAGTGAACACGACGGATCTTTGGCTAAACCGGGATTCGAACTCACCACTCTTTGGTAACGAGAACGACGCCTTAACCAGGTCACCACAGCCTGAGAAAAATTAATAATGTTATTGATAAGATTTCTTTAGATATAATTTTTTTCTTATTTTATCATGTTTGCAGGACTTCTCTGGAACACCCTATCATTGGAATAACTAAACAAAATAGTATCAAACGTGAATAATTTTAAGTCCAAAATACTTATTGAAACTAAACGACCATCCAAGAACTCCTTAAGCACTTCAATTGTTAGGTATCACGTGTGTGAAGTGGTTTTGTTTCGCTGAAATAATAGCAGTAATGATTCTTTATCTCCAGTGAAACAATAAAAGCTTGAAATATGCCCAAATATGCTTCGGAGTTGATGATTTAAATGACAGGCGAATCATTTTCGTTTAAATTGAGGAATTAGTTCATACAGACGAATTTTGTTGCTGTTGTCATTCATAATATTAAGAAATGAGTTTTAAAAATAAAGAAAGTTGAAAGGAGTAGGCAATTTACCATAATTATTTGCGCAAAATAGGACCAAATGTGCACGCGAATTTAAACTTAAAAACGAGCATTTCCATTCAGAAAGTTAAATTATGCTTACAAATAATACCTGCACATTAAATATAAATATTTTAAATAAGTAATTATGTTGAAAGTCTAGCTATATATTATAGATGTGAATAGCACGTAAAAGAAACGGGTACTCTTTTAAATTGATCCCCTTGAATTAAAATAAAGCAAGTTAATTGAACTTGAAAGGATTTTTAATTTTGGACAAGATGAAAGATATTATGTGCCACACTCATTATGAATACAAAATAAGATATTATTAATTATAGATTCACATAGAGGTCATTGGCATTTTGTATATAATTAAAATTTTAATACTGTCAAAAAATAAATTCAGTTATATCAGTTATTATACAATTTCAAGCAGAAATATTTGGTAATTAATTTGTGAAATATGGATTTTGAAATATATATGGGATAAATTTAGTGTTTACTTTTTTATGTCAACTTTTATTTTATCTATATTTTTATTTTATTTATACAATACACTATCTTAATTTATGCAGAATATTTTTCTTATATGAATCATAAATTATAGAATCTTCATATTTACGACATTGAGTTTTGCAGACTAATTTTTAATTCATTGTTCTAATTAGAGAAAAAATCATATTATAAAAGTCTAATAACTAAGATACTTTATTTTTCACAATATATTATATTTTCTTACCTCCAAAATATGTTATATTTTCCTATTTGAAATTGTACGATTTGAATTTTACACATATATTTCTTTTTCGATTTAGGTACATTGCAAAATTAGTTCTGATTCAAAATCTCTGACAAGTCAATCAATGTTTATAAGAGCATATGAGATTAATTTATTGAAAATTGAAATGATTTGGCACTATTAGTTAAATATATTTTACCATGCTTATAAACAAATTACTTAAAAAAAAATTAATCTTTTGTTTTTTAGTGCGATACATATTAAAATGGTTTTATGTATAAAATGTTTCATAAAAATTTAATTTTTTATTATTTAAACTTTGATTACATCTACTACATTAATGTTAAATTTAAAATGCTAAAGATCTGGAATTTGTTGTTGCATTCAATATTTACTAACTTTGATTATGTGCTATTATAATATTTGTTAAATGAATTCTGAATAGAGAAAAAATAGATTCATTTTCTTTTTGTTTTAGCAATTTTCAAAGAATCGGATCTAGTTTTGAATTGGCTTTCAAACAAAGAAGATACTCTGTGCAGTAACGAATGCTCGTCTTTGCAACAGTTCCAAGTTATGCGGTTGGAAGACAGCACTTGTCTAGCTAAATTGTCCTTTCGTAAGTATGGCGACTTCATGAAGAATATAAAATTTATTTACTTAGAAAATATTAACTATTATACTACTTTTCTTATTGAAAATAAAACCCATTTTTTATATTACCCTTCTCTTGTTTATGATATGGCCTTAGTTTTATATTTACAAATTTTATATTTGCGTAAAAATATTCGTTTTCATTATTCATGCTGGAAACTTGACGAAAAAAATTATATCAAGAATTTCTTTTGAATTGTGAATATTATTTATGGCTTATATCAATTATATGTTTGTGGTTTAGTATTAAAATACTTCTGTGTAAAAATTGAATGCAAGAGCATGTTTAGTTAGTTAGCACTTTAGTTAGCACTTTTCTAGTTTAAGCAATGATAACCGTTTTCTTTAGGACATTTCACAGGGTTGATTGATGTTATCCAACGCAGTAATGTTATAAACATTTTGTGGTTATATCTACTCTTGGTGGACACTAGATGAATGATAAAAATGGAAAATATATTCGCTTGCAATTATTTAATGAAAAATGATAAAAATGGAAAATATTTCCGCTTGCAATTATTTTTGAAATCATCTAAGTAGTTTCTTTCTTTTTAATAATATCTTATTCTTTTGACTTTTTCATCTTACAATTAATTTGCTAGACTAATTTTTATCAAAAACAATTTCAGCATACAATTAAAATAATATTAACATATTAAATATATTAAAATATTCAAATCTACATGCGATCAAAACCTGGTTTTACGTTTAATGTATGCTTCTCAATATCGCAATTGAAGAAATATATAAAGTTAAACATTCATAGAGTAGTAAGTACACAAACGATTTGGGAATGATAAAATTTGCAACAATCTGTAATAACATTGAGGCATAGAAATTCAAATAGTTTACATGAATCTAAGTTAAAAATTCATAAATTTTGTCTCATTTAGGAAAATTTAGAAAAAATATTAAATTTTTTGAGTTATTTTTGTATGACACTTTTTATTTTTAGCAGTTAACAAATTATTCTCATATTTTAAAAGCGGGGAACTTCAAATCTTGGAAACTAGAAACACTGATTTATTTTTTCTGCTGACCGTTTTGCATTTAGATACATAATTTATACTTCAGTTTTTCATCCTAGTGGTAGTCAGAAAATTGTTCTGATGTGAGTAAGAAAGTACAAGGAATGAACTCTCTTCTAGTTCAATAATATAATAAAAAAGTATAATACATTTAAAAGGTATCATTATTATACATGTAAAATTCTAGCCAACATAAACATTTATAAGATTTATCAATGTCTTCGAGAGTCATTAGAAATAATTTGGTTAATATTCGGCTTAGAGGTGACCATTCAGTAATAGAATTTCGATTACCTCTAAAGTTCACCATACTGCAGAACAAGCTGTCGCATAAGGCGATTGCAGTTGAAAACTATAATATTTTTGATAAAATTTACTTAACTCTAGGACGCAATGATTGTCTTAAATCCCCATGTCTGATACAATGATTTGCGAAGAACTCACTTTCTTTAGAAGTATGTTAAAATTTACATACACTAAGTTCGAGGAAAATATCTTTGGTTTGATACCAATCACAAGTGATATGAAATCTACGCTTTTGATTTTTGCAATCAAATTATTTACGAATGATATTAAAAATCCTTTGGAATCATCCTTAGATGTACAAAAATACAGTTCTTTATCTTATTAAAAGAGTAAATCATTTTATTTACTCTTTCAATAAGACAAAAAGTCTCATTGAAAGAGTAAATTATTTTATTAACAAATAAGAGTAAAAATAATTTTAATATATTTTATAATAGGATTAAAAATTATTATGTTCTCAATAGGCTGCGAAATTCTTTTGAATATCTTTTAAAATATAAAGAGTTATCAAAATTTTAAGAAAATACTTTTATTGCAGATGATTTTAAGCAAATGTTGTTAAGATCTCCTGTTGCTTTTTTTTTTTTTTTTTTTTTTTTTTTTGTCACGCAATTTCAATTTTTAGGAGCTTATACTAGGAAAAATGACTTGGAATTTATCAAGACAGACATTCTATATAAATTTTTTAATTTTTCTCTTCTATTGCAAACATCTTTTATTATTAAAAATATTGTATTTTGTTTTATATTTCAGTATTTGTCTTTCCTGCAAAGAAAGGATATTTCTCCCTATTTTCATAAAAGAATACATTCAACAAAGTGCATCTTTAGCTTTATAATCATTATTGTCGCGAATAACTGCATTGATTATATAAATACCCGCGTATTTGCAATAACAAAAAGAGTGTATTTGTAAAAAGATTGTT
>JAPDSC010130179.1:7405-24425 GCA_026290005.1 Latrodectus geometricus
TATATATATATATATATATATATATATATATATATATCCTTTTTTTCATACAAAATTCAACGTCATAACAATGGAGTTAATCTCAGTTCTAGGAATTCTATATGCAAACACACTATCATAGGATTTCATTAAATTGGGTAAGATAATTTACATTAAGTATCAACTCAACTTCAATCCGATCTTAAAAAAAGCATTTGTTCACATTTGAAGAGCTATTCGAAGCTATAATTTAGAGGACACTGATTCCTGGATGAAATATATTTTAAAATATTTTTTACAAATTTTTTTTAATTTAAAAAATTTTAACGGGCGATTATAATTTTTTTCAATACAATCATAAATTTTGTACATAATTAAAGTACTAGGGGATTTTGCTAAAGAATTATTGTTAACGTATATTTATTCAAAATCGGAAAAGGTAAAAATAATATTTCAGTTTTATTGAATGATACTGGATATCAATAAAATAAAAATTCTATTAAAGCTTTAACTTAATTTCGTTGTGATTTGGTAAGTGATTAAGTTACTTGAATTAATGATATTTGATAATTATAAAACACACAAAAATACTTTGCAATGCATTCAAACTTTGAAAGTCTTTGAAGGCTATACACGTGAAATTGATTAATGACTTTATAACAAAATACGGTTTATTGTTTAGTTCTGCCTTGTAAAATGCTTTAAAACTTTTCATTAAGAACTAAAGAAAAGGAAAATTAAATGTACACTATTCATTTAATGTTTGTTCTTTATCAGAAGAAGAAAATAAAGGATTCATTTTAACTCTACATTATCCACTAAAACTTCCAGCATGTTAATAGAATGTACAGGTATATACTTCTGAAGATATTTTAGCCAAGAAAGCAATTACTTAAAAGAAATAGGGATTGCTTTGCATTAAGAAACCTGTTTAATGAAAAAGATTAATGATACTTTCAAGTGCAATGGCTTTAGTCGTTTGCATATTGTTCTTCAAGAATATATTCCAAAATGTTCAATTTGTTTCTTTACAGTGAACTTAATTTGCGACTACTTTACAATGAACAATGTTAAAGTTATAAGTTTGGAAGGAAATGTTACTCCTTCTTAATTATTTAACTTTTACTTTTGCTTCTATGTATATTCTCAATAAGATGTTCACTATAATATGTATTATATTTTGCACTTTTATGATCAAGAACAATCAATTGTTTTATCTCTTTTATAGCATTCAATTTCTTCATTTATTTAACAATTAATCGTTAATTATTAGTGTTCCTTAAAATGTACAAAAATTATTCGTGTTTCAAAATGTGCATAACTCAGAGCACTAATTTAAAATCAATAAATAAGAATATAAGGTCAAGCAAATAATATTGCATACATTAATTTCATTTGATTTATATTTATTGAAGAAATTTGCTGGTACTTTTAGTAATTTTAGTCTAAACGTTAAATTTTATAAATTAATTTCTAATTTACTTGATTTCATACACTTTTTATGTTTTTACTTAAGTAATAACTTAAAATGTAACTTATAAGATTAGCCTTAAAATTAATATATTTTTTAAACGTAGTTTTATAAATAAAGATTATTATCGTAGATACATTAAATATTATATATTATGTAAATGCATTTTAAATTTATGTTTTTTTATTAAGATGAATATTGCATCATAATAAATTGCTTAAAAAATACCAAAACTCAAATACTAAGATATAATATCAACATAAACTTCGCAGGAAGAATAATGTTTTTCATAAATTTATTTACTTTAAATAAAATATAATAGATTTTATTCGAACATATTAAATGCTTAAAAATCATTAAATAAAAATATTTCACACTACGTAAGCAAAAGATCTTTGCTTTAAATAAAATTTGTTCTGATTTAAATAATGTTTAAGAACAAGACAATAATTTATTATATATTAATTGAAATGTATTTAACTAAGGACAAGAATTTAAACTAGCTATATATTGTCGTATGAACACTGTTTTCTAATAATAATTTTAAATCTTATATTTTTAATTTTTAAATTCTTACATTTTATGTAATGTCTTTGTTTAACCCTAAATACAAAAACGTTTACAGAAATTTTTGTCACTATTAGCGAGATTATTAGTTTATATGACACAATGCTTAGAGCTTATAATTTTCTAGAATGAATGACATTATAAAGGTCATTTATTCTATAATTATAAATGATTTATTTATTCTATACATTATAGATATTATTATAACATGTTCCTATTAAGCATATGTGATAAGAATATTCCTTAAATTATTAACGTAATAAGAATAATTTGATGGGTTTATTTTTAGAATAAATTAAGTTGTAAATCACATATAAATAGAAATTAAAAAAAGAATCTTTATAAAAAAAGCATTACATTATGTGGAAAATATACTCGCGGAATTTGTTTTAAAATCTAACAGTTTAATGGATTTATGTTTTATTAATTGAAACATTTTCCTAAAGTTTCCGAACGATATTTTTCAAAAAGATACTTTCAGGTGGAATTAATTATTTTTTATGTTCTAGAGTTTCCTTTGGATAATGCTTTTTTCATGTAATTTAAATTAAAATGAATTATTTAATATGAGGCTGGTTGATGTTCTATTTCCATTAACTTTAAATTGATTTGCGTGTTTGTTCTCATATTTATTTCTCTATAAACAATTGTGATTAAAAAGCAAGTGGTTTCTACTCGTTATTTAAGTATCTAAAATGAAATAATAAATGCTCATTAAATTCTCAATGATTTGAATAATAGTTTGCTATTTAAAAATAAATAAATTGATAATTCTAATATGTTTGCTTGGCCCCAGCGACCTGATTGGTTAGGATATCGTTCTCATTATAGGAAGCTAGTGAGTTTGAATTCCAGCTTAACCGAAGATCCGACGTGTTCACTAATGGTGACAGGTGCATGTAAAATGTGTCTTGGTCGCAATGTCCTCCATGTTCACATTCCAAATTAATACTTCAGCGATTGGTAGGAATCAAGCCTTGGGTCTTCTTTGGTTTCCTCGATCTCTAAATTCGGAGACCTAGATAGTGCTGTCAAATATGAGTCAAGTCGTACTTCTAATCTCTTTAGAGGGTGCTCTGTCAAAAATATTGTTGATTAATGTTAGAATGCTCTGTTAAAAATATTGGCTTGGCTTTGCCAAGTGTCATAAGTAACGACAACAACAATATTTTTGTAGAACTAGTAAATCAAAATTGAACAGTTTTATGACTATAAAATATAGCAAAAATAAGAACAATAGGTCACACTGTAGATGGCACACAGATAAATTTGCAAATACAATAGAAAATTGTATTTTGAACTGTTCAAAAACTCACATTTCATAAAGCTATAATAATTCCAGTAATTACATTTCAAAACATACAAACAAATTAAGTTCAAATAATAGCGAACTTTTAGTTATCTCATTATAATTATCATATTAAATAAAAAATCAAATGTCTTAAAATGAATGAAAAGCACTCCTAAGAAACTATACATGTGAAGCTGTAATCAGGATACAAAAAAAGCCTTATTACAGAAAAGAAAGTCCAGGAATTAAAGCTATTACAAATAGAGGGGATTGTGTACAACAAGACAAATTGTGCCTATCGTATTAAATAGATGTTTACAATGTTCTTAATCTCATCCGACCTCCACTCAGTTACATTATTCCCATTATAATATGTCACATGAATACTATTAACTTTGAAATCCTAATATATACTTCCCAATAAAGTTAAAACTCTAGGTAATTCAGTTTTTCATATCTGCTTCAGAGCTATTCAAGAAAATCCTACTAATTATCTTGATTCCCTTGTTTTTTTCTACCAAATGGAAAATCACCATACGCAGATTTGAAAGCTTATGGTCTACATCAGCGAACGGATTTAAGGCACCATGTGTAAGTTATCTTTTTGTACTTGTCTAGAATGTCATTTTACATTTCTCGAAACTGCTTAAATCTTTCTAAAACATAACAAGACTTTTCAAAATCATATTTAAAAAAAATAACACAAATTATTGTAATATTCTATTGCATTAAACTAAGATTTTGAAAACTTAATCACTAAAATCATTATTTACATCAAACAGTATAAGCAAATATCCTTTAAATTTTCCACCAATGTATTTATAGAGCCTCTACTGTGTTCACTATCTTATGATTATTTGTAATAGACAGAAAAATAAAATAGACATTTAGAGATAAATATTTAATTAGCATTTTATATCATGATAACTTTATTTTAAAATATAAATTTATTTCTGGATGAAACAAAATAAAAGCAATTTTTATCTTCTCAGAAAGCCTAAACCATAACGCATTTCAAATTTAGGATAGTTTAGGATCAACTTGTATTCTCTATTTTAAATTCATTGGCATTTTGTTATATAATATCTTATGAAATTATAAGTATTTTGGATTGATCTCTGCTTAAGAAAGTGTTAGTGTTAAACCAATCAGTTAACCAATCAGTTATAACCAATCAGTTTAAACCAATCAGTTAGAGTAATCATTTAAAAAAATTTTATTAATATTGCCATATTCAGATGAATCCGTAAAGAATTTTTTTAAATAAAAATATATTCAAATATATATGAAATAACTTTTTTATTTACTATGAATAATTTAAACAATCAATGAAATAGGAGAAATAAGGGAAAATAATGAAAATTTAAATCTTTATACATAATTTTATTTTAAATTGAAAAGATAGCATATTCTAAAATATAAATGAACTGGTTTACCTGAAATACTTAATTAATTTTTGATTTATTTAGATCACACATAAGTCACATAACTTAATGAAATATAACTATTCATAATAATAGTTACATTTTATTAAGTCACATGACTTTAAAAAAGTAACTATTATAATGATCTGTTATTATTACATTATTTATTTCATAATTATGTACATTTTCTCAGTGAGATTTATTTCATAGTCACAAATATATGAAATTCATTTATTCTGCTAGATAATTAAATACTTTAAAATAATAGACAAATCTTCTGTTCTAAAACATATTTGGAATTTAAATCATGCCAAATCAAGATATTTCAAAATATTTATTGGTGAAATTCATGGCTTTTAAATTAAATCGTCTTAAAGGCACTTTTGGAGTAAATTTGAAAATTTACTGAGAGAACTATATGACTCACACGCACAATCATATCTCAAAACTTTTTCAAAATTTTAAAATAGTAAAATTATGAATAGATTATGTAAATGTATGGCGTTTTTCAGTAATTTAGTTATATATCTTCCAGAGATATATCTCGAAATTTTTTTTCGGTGATTTAAAAAAATGTAAGCATTCAAAAAAGTGTCTTAAATAGAAATTTCAAGTTATTTTAAACCATAAAAATGATAAAAAAAATTAATGTTCTTTTAAATGTTGATGAATGTTTTAAATGATGTACCTGAATAATTTAATAAAATAAGAGATGATGAGGAAATCTATGTCGGAAATATTTTAAAAATATTTTTAGAACCATAAGAATTTGAAAAATAATATAAACAATTTCTGGGACACTAATATAAAATGTAAAATATTAATCTAAATTGCATCAAAATAATTTTCTATAAATTGTTGGCAATTGAATTTAATTTTCAAATCTCAGGAAATTATAGCACATGAGAAAAAAAAACATAATGTATAACTGATACATATAAAAATGACATTTAGTTGAATTTGAGAAAAACTTCAATTATTGCATTAAATTAATTGAGTTATTTCACATTATACAGAAATTGTTATCAAATTGATAATTTTTTACTTTAAGGTATCTATTAAGTTTGCTAAAATATCTTGAAATTTTTGTAATAAATTTAAGCCACACATTTGAGAATGATAGTTTTTTCGTTTTAGAAATGCTTAAACTGTTTATCATAATAAAGTGTGAATTAATTAAGAAAAATATATTGTAAATATATTTTTTTTGTTAAGAATAATATTCCAAATTAAAAAAATAAATGATGAAAAATTATATGTAAATTTTGTATAAAATATTCAACCATAAACATAATTTAAAATACAACTGTGAAATAAATAATCATAAAAAGAAAAAATATTAAAAATTTGTAAAAAAAATGAAATTTTATTAAAACCACTTTATTAGCACAATTTTAAGTCTTATTATCACAATTTTAAAAATAATTTTAAGAGCCTTAAAATTTAAGAAGTTAAAATGCATATGTATTTAATTAAATTAATATAAATTTTAATTTAATTTTTTGAACAAATATTCTTTACTCAAATACTACTTTATAAAATGAAATGTTTTAAATCCTGTATTTCAGTAAAAGCGTAATTTGAATATGATTTTGGAAAATTTTATCATTGGCATTTACTTACTAATAATAAAATCATTTAGTTAAATATAATAGTAATATAATATTTGATATAGTTATAATTTTGCAGACCACAGAAGATACAAAATTCTAAGAAAACATATTTATCACCTAGAATTAAATACTTGTAAGAAATCAAAATAATAAAGAAATACGTTGAATTGAATTGTGATGGAAAACATTCAAATTATATTTCATGTCGCTGATGATGTAAAAATTAATTTCAGATTTAAACATATAAATTTTTTAAAAGAAAATCTAAATAGTAAACAGAAACTTTTAAATCTATTGTTCATTCAAAAATGTGTCCAGGATTAAAAATAAATTAGTAATTTAGTTTAAAGCTGGTCATTTTTATTATTGAACTAAAATTTATTTAAATATTAATTTTTCTTGAATGCAAGTGCATACGTTTTCGAAAAAGCTACAAAATGTTACATTCTACAAAAAGTTGTAATCAAAGATAATTGAATTTTGCTCTTTTTAAGTTAAAAATATTATTTTTATAATGAATTTTTTAACAGGAATTACGTGAGTATATTATGTATACAACACTTAAATGTTTAGTAAATTATAAATCTTTCATAGTTTGTTTTATAGTTTAATGAAACCTTACATTGCGACATAGTTGAATTAATTTTTTTGATTTTGAAATTTCAACTGAAACTAACTACATTATTTACAACAGTGCATATATAACACTTATTTAATTACTATATTAATTTTTTAAAAATTATTATAATTAATGATTGAGGAATTCACCAATATGAATTTTAATCGCAGATTAATCATGAAAATGTTATTTTCCCATTCTTACTTTCTCTACCGACGATTAAATATATCATAATTATTCCTTATAAAATGTTTTGAAGTATGCTGAAATTATTGAGAAACATATTGTTTACTATTGTGAAACATTGAGAAACATGTTGTCAAGCACATTGGTTATTTTATCCACGGAATATTACATAAAAGTAATTTTTGATTTATAAAAGCTGTTTGAAATAATCTGATATTAATTGTAACAAAAGTATTTATGTGTAATTACTTAGGCTTTGCGAAACTTTTTATTACATTTTTTCTTTTAAATTATATTTAACGAAATGTTAAAGTGTGTTTTCTTTAGTATATTACATAGAAAAAAATAATTTTTTCTGCACTCTCTAAACATTGACTATTATTAAATATTAATAAAAATCCTAGCTCTAAAAATTTATTTTTTTTTGCTTAATTGTTTTTATTTTTGCATAAATATAGTTATTTTAATGTATTAAATATAACACCACTAAATATTTCTTTCGCATTGAATTGAAGCTATTGAGATTGTTGCCAGTTTGTTATAACTCTTTAAAAAGTAAACGTATAATACTAAAAAATTATATCTATACTTTTACATAAAAAATAAGTATATTAAGTTGAATATTATTGAATTATTGACCTAAAAAATTAAAAGAATATAGCATCACTCAAATAATTCTGTTATTTCAATGAGAAGTGGAATGCCATTTTTAAATCACCGGATCTATATTTGAGTGTAAAGTAAATATTAGTTGATAAAAACTACATTGAAATTTCATTTGTAATTAATTTTAATTTGTGTAGATTTATTGAATTAGATTATTTTTATAATAATATTGCTTTTCAATGCATAATGGTCTAATATTTTTAAAATATTAAGTCTGAAGAGCAAATGGTTTATATTTTTTTAATCATTTTATATATCTATACTAAAGAGATTGAAATAAACGAATAAATTGCTCTTTGTTTTTATCAGATAAAACTTCCACTTATAAGCTGAAACGAATAATTTAAATACAAAACATTTATTTCCATAATTCATTTTATAAATATAGGAAACTGTTTTTTTTTTTTTCCTTTTTTTTGTAGCTTTATTTTCTTTTAAACTATGACATGCATGGATCGTAATTCTATAATTAAAACTTTCAGAGAATATTTTAAAGTGATTTAAAATTATTGAAAATATATTAATCTATAAAAAATTAAATTGCTAAAATAATTACATTTACTAGTGTTTTAAATATAATATTTTTTCACAAATTAATTTGTGTTGTACTTCTGAATTTATATACGTAAATATATCTTTTATGTTAGTTTATAAAAAAAAACAATTCCAAAAGTAATATGTTTTAAACTATATAATTTTAATTATCTGAATAAGTTTCTATTAAATTATAAAATACTTTGCTTACTAAATATGTTCTCCTTTCTGATCAGAACATTCTAAGCATTATCAAAATATAAATTTTTAAATTTTCTAAGAACAGCAGAAATTCAACGTATACAAAATAATTTTCTTAGAAAATTTTAAGCAGAAATACAACATGAAATTTTAACCACAAGACCAATAGTTTTTTTTATATGAAGTTGTAAAATAATATTTCCTCTAACATTGAATTTATACTTCTAAGAATGATCATTGTTTAAGCTGAAAAATTTTACATACCAGATAAAAATTTAGGAAGGGTTGCTTGGATTAGTAAATTCAGCTAAAACATTTTGCAACCTCAATCATCTACTTAAATTGCGGTGACACTAACGTTGCATGCATAATGCAGATAAGAATTTTGTTCTGGTGTAAATGGATAAAGCAGAAATATCTAACTAATAATGAAAAATAACGAGAAAATAATTTAAAGTAGTTAAATTAATCTTTAATAATTTATAGTTACATCTTTTTTTTTCTACATCATTCAGGTTCAACTTTTTAAAAATTGTTTCGTTTCTAAGTTATTTATTTTTGTACAGTTTTCTAAAACACTTTTCTCAGAAGCTTCGAAAACTCTTCTTTAAAATGTGTTTTCCTACATATACATTGCATTAAATTAACTCTTTCGTTTCCAAGAAAGAAAATAGGATCATATAGTTGATTTATTTTAATTTATCAGTTTATATATACTCAAATGTGTTTCTAATAATTTCTTTCAAATTACAAAGTTATTGTTTTGATATTATTTTCTCTTAAATTGAAATACTAAATAAAAATACTAAATAATACTAAATAAAATTTACTGCATTGTTTTTAATTTTTTTTTATAAAATAACTTTAAAAGACGATTTGTTAAAAAGAATGACATTCCATACGTGTTCAAAACAGATCTTGTCGAAAGGAATATGTGACAAATTAAATTAATAATTTATTAGTCATCTTATAGAATAAAACTCAATATGCAGCAGCATGTAATTGTTATTAAGTTTATAACAAATTTTTTAACGGTATTGGATTGCAATTAATTCTAAAACGATAATTAGAATGATGCAACCTGTAACATTTCGATTTTAGAATATTACATAATTCCCTTAGATAAGCATATTCTATAATATAGTATGTATGGTCAAAATTTCAAATATATTGTAGGCAATATGTAGATGATTATAAGGCCATGATCTTTTGAGGCATTTGTATCTAAGTATACAACTCACTGGTTTAATTAGTATGATTTCTTAATTGATACTATAGTGAACTTCTTTATTAGATTCAAGTCAGTGAAGTTTATTAAAAATCCACGTCTTGGATATTGTGAATATTATATAATAATTTGGAAGATATTCCAGATTATTTGCTTTCCTTAGTAAAAGTGTAATATGTTTGAATGCAAATATCAAGTACATTAAATTTATTTTGGTATGAACATGAATTTAAACTTTTATACATTTTCAAAGTGTCTTTTCATTTTACATGGCTAAAAGCAATATTTTTCCTACTTTAAAATAAATATTAGTATTATAAATAAAGGATTTGGGATGTATTATTTCAGTACACGGAGTCAAATACTGACCTTCTCAGTTTACTGAAATTCCAAGTTTTATTCATTTTTTGCTTATTTTTAGGGAAAAACAAAGAATTTTTTTTAAAAATACTATTATTAAAAAATAGCAAAAGCCAAACCATCATGATGAGTTAAAGTTTAATTTGGTATTTTTCTGAATGCTTTCAGTTATTTTTTCCAAGAAAATTATTTTTCCAATTGAATAACTAAAATAGAAAAACACTTTAGAAAATTTTTCATTTTCTTTTTTAATTTCCGGTTCTAAAGTTTCACATTATTATCCGTATTTTTCATCGAAATAAATTGGTCACTGCTATTTTTATTTTCCCTTTAAAATATAATATGGCAGGTTAATCAATTAAAAATGTTATTTTAAGGACTTCTTGGAATGCCAAAAAAATATTTACTTTTACAAAACAATTCATTAAAGCATTTATAAACGGAAGATTCTAAAGTTTTAAAAACAGAATCATGTAGTGTGTACATTTGAAATTTTAAAAAATAGTGATACTGTTACTTTTGTTTCCCATTTTCAAATGACGAATACAAATATTTACTCTTAAAATGATAGAATTAAATTATGAAATTTTGATTTTAAGAACTAAAAGTAGTAAGAGACCATATTGTATTGTGGACTTGACTGCATATGTAATGCACAGAAAAATGGAAGAATTTGTGATAAAAAATCTTAATGTGTTAGTATTTTATATAGGTAAAGAAAAATGTTTCAGTGTTAGATTGGTAGAAATTCATACAAGAAATGCTGAGTAAATAAAAAAAATGCGCTCAGTGGAACCTCTGAAGTCAAAAAAACCATGACAACAAATTAAATGTTTTCGATTCAAGTACGGTATAATAAGAGCTCATGAAGATCAGATTTGTAAACTGTTAATCAACACGTTAAAATATAGATTCACTATTATAGCCCCGAAAGAAATCAAGAAACATGATTTCGAAACACAGTTATTCTCCCTGACCCACAAAATCAGAATTAAAAAGTTTTAGAAAAATACTTTGTAAGCTTCTATTTAGGATACAAAAAGGCCGGCTCAGATTTACTCTAGGGTCTCTCTTGGCGGGATTTTCCAAAGTTGGCGATAAAATCGGCAACCAATTCTGACCAATCACAGATGAGGGATTCCAATTCCAACCAATGAAAAATGGAGGATTCCGATAAAACGGGAATCGGCCAATGAAAAGTGGAATACTTTATTTATTTTCAGACCTTGCATCTGCAAATTGGCAAAGTTAACGAGATGTTTGACAATTTTTTGAAAAAGTCGCCAAGAGTGACTGTATAGTAAATTTTTACCAAAAATGGCCATTTCTGATTCATTATTTTTATCGTAACAATACAATTATCAGTTCATGTTTTGCTAACTTCTTAACTCAATTTTGAAAAATCATCAGAAAAAAATTCTTCGGAAATACAGTAGAAAAATGTTGTTTTTTTATAATAAATATTTTCCTTCTCATTTTGTGATATGAATAAAACAATGTGGTCTTTAGCATTTTTCTCACCCCATTATTCTCCTCTCTTACATTAAAACGTCTTTTTCTGGCACCTTTCCTATTTCAACCATAAACTCTTGAGCGATTAATAATCGACATCGATGATAGAAGCTTTAAATTTATTTAAAATAGAAATCTGCACTTATGTATACAATTTTTTCTTATCTTATAAAACTTTATATCAATTTTACATGCATTATTTAAACAAGATTTTAAAATAATATTTTTAAAGTTATACCAACATATTTGCATTGCATAATTTTAAATATTTTCTTTCTACACCAAGAATATCAGGGGCATTACTTTTTATATGTACTTTATATGCATGTATACATTGTGATAAAATATTCATTGATAAATCCATCAAAAAATACCTGAATCATATTATATGAACTTAGTGATAAATGACATGGAAGGAAGGAAGGATATTATGCAATATATTTCATAAACGTCTCAACATTTTTCATGAAAAAATATAAAAAATTTGAAAAATTCAGAAACATAAAATACCCTCTAGATGTTTAAGGTTTTACTTAGCTTTCATACTTTCATACCCAAAATATATTATTCTATAAGTAACTTTCCTGTTGCATGCAAACATGACATTAGATTTACAAAGTTAAAAAATATAGCCTAAGTTCCTAAATTTGCAACAAAATATTCAAAACGTGTGTGCGTGGCAGCAAAAGTGAATGGTTGAAATTTGAAATTTAATCAATATTTTTGCGTGCAATGCTTTAACTTAAAATTGTGGAATTTTAAACACAAGTTTTCAATGTGCATATATTATGAATGTATAAAATCGCTTATATTCTTCTTTACCTAAAACGCTAAATTTAATAAAATTATGTTTTTCAAACTTATATATTTTATCTGAAATAAAAGATATTTTACATGAGACTAAAATATATGTATGGAAAACATATGACAAAAATTTTAGTGTTACATAAAGAAATATAATATTATCAAATAGAATTTCTTATTGAACTTAAGAAATATGATAAATATTTTTGCCCTGATTTTAAAAAATCATATTTTTTTATAATATAATATTTCAAACATTTTTGGAAATTTAAATATAAGGTAGAGCTACCACAAATTTTCTTCGGATGATTTTAATATAAAAAATCTTACTGCATATAAAAATATATGTATTTTTTGGTTAATGAAGACATTAGAAAAGACATCCATTATTATTATAATGAAATTATAATATTATATAATATTATTATAATATAAAATATTATATTAAAAATGATAATATAATATTTTCATAGAATAATCTGTGTTTAAAAAAAGTTAGAATGTAATTTTGTATAATCAAAAATTTTTAACATGTTTTTTATTGACATTATCTTTGTAAATCAAGCCAGTTCAGTATTAAATCATTTCAATTTTCTCTGAGATATCATATTTTCATCTGGAATAAATCTTCATTGATATTAACTTCAAAACATTTTGGGGAAAATGTGTTTTAGGTCCCCTACTTGGCACGTTTTCAAAATTTTCGATTCCATGGCAAAACTTCTACCGCTATTTCAAAGTGAAACTTAATTCGAGACCAATGAAAAGGCTAAAACAAAAGAGTAATTAATGAGCATGCGCGAAAAAGTGCTTCAAATTCGCGAGTTGACGAAGTAGGGGACCTAAAGCACAATATAACCAAAATTTTTAAAATAAATAATAAGAAATATGATAATTACCTTTATAGAAAATATTTTAAATATATGTAAATGATTTCAGAAAAACGATAAATTGCGAAAATAAAATATCCTAAGTATAAATTTATTATTAAAAATTGAAATACTTTTTAAGAATCAAAGATTACTTATGCGATTTTTTCTAATGTTTTCAAATCAAATTTCCATCATTTTATGTTCAAGGGGTACACATTTTGTAATTTGACATAAATTTTCATATATTTTATTAATGATATATAGAAATTAAAAACAAAATAGCTATGTTAACTTAAATGTCATTAGTGGTAACTTTAACATATACTAATATAAAATAATGGGAATCCTTAAAATTATTTTAAATTTGAATCATTGAATTTCTGAGTGCATTCTTTTCAGTTAGAAATCAAACATTAGATTGAATAGAAGTAATAAGCGTAATTTTTTTCGGAATTATTCTGCCATACATTATTTATGTGCATGTTAATTGAGCTGTACCAATTGATTAAGAGTTAGGATCATATCTTTATAAAAATCATGAAAATATGGACCATCTCTCACCGTTCCCATATATATTTTCTTCCATTTAACAAGATAATATTATTATTAAATGCATGAATTATAAATTATTTTTAAAATTCTAATATTAAATAATAAAGAAAAGTAATGGGTATCATATTTGAATGCATCCTTTATATATATTTAATAAATATCCTTTATATATAAGTTATAATAAATTATTTACTTTATCAAACATATATAATAGACAAATTTCGTTCGGGCATAATTTAATTAAAGGTATAATTTAACTGGATAATGTTATATAAAATCACATATTTGATAATCAAGAGATTTATTGAACTTTGTGCAAATAAATTAGTTTTATTCCAAATTTATTTAGTAAACAATGAAAAAATAGTGGTTATCACATTTTAAAGCGTGTATTATGTCCATAAAAGACTTGATTATGTGAATTATTTTTCTGAAAAATATGCAATAGATACATAGCTTCAACTTTAAAAATATAGCAGAAAATTGTATCATGATTTGTAATTTTTAGTAAATATAAAATAAATTAACACGATATTTTTTTAAAAAAAATACTTAAAACATGATTATCAAAGTGAGATTAATATTAATTATTTAATATATTAATGGTAATTTGTACAATTAATATTTTTTAATTTCAAAATTTCTTAAATTGCGATTTATTTCTAAATTGTCAAATGCTAATTTTATCCTCTTTTTTTATTTTTTTTTATTTTTCACGTTTTGATGCATAACACAACTAATTTATTTTCTACATTTAATAATTAATTTTAAATAATTTTCAATATTAAGTATAATACTTCTACTTGTAATTTTTTTCAATGCCACATTACCAAAATTAATCTGAAAGTAAAAACCTCTTTATATGCACTATAGCCTTTTGAAATTAACATTGAAAACGTGTAATTCCGTGTAATAAACGTGTAATAAATAATCCGGTTATTAAAAAATACACATAGATTTTGGCAACAGTAGCTTAGCTTTTTGATGTAAATTTTATTGATACAGAATATTTTTACGGAAAGACAAATTTTCAAACTTTAAAAGTATTTGAAAATACTTATTTTTTAATCAAATTCAGTAAAAAGCAAAGTTTTCAGATCGCAAAAAAGTTAAAAGAACACACATATGCACACGCGCACACATACAGAATACTGTACAATTTTATCCCCTAGGAAAAATGCTGTGGAATTTAGAACAACAACACTGCTTTCAGCTTTTATTTTAATTGTTGATTAACTTCTAGCACTTTTTAATAAATTTAATATTCTACAACCACATTTATTTCCCAGAACAAGTAAACAAGAGAACAAATTGAACGAAGAAATTCAATTAAGTCCTCTTAACATTCAGAAAACTGGTTTAGAAAAAATACAAAAATAATAAAAGGAAAGAGGAAAACATTTTTACTCTAACTGAAATTGTTCAAAAGAAATGCGAAATAAAAACATAAAAGAAATGCTCGCTGCCTCAATAAGAGAATAGTAGGAATTGAGTAATTCATGTTTTGAAGTTAACAATTCTTGGAACACTGGCAAAGTGATTTAAAAAATAAGTAAAATTAATTTTTGGAATAGTTCTATTATAATGTCTTCTATTTTATAGAATTAAACGTGAATATTTGCTTTATAAACTGAAAATTACTTAAAATGATATATTTAATTGTGTATAAAATCATAAATTTTAATTAATTATAAATATTTACCAATATTTATAGATGAGTTAAGAATGTATAGGAAGCATACTTCTTTAATATAATGTATTAAATTAAAGTAGTATGCATTCAAACATTATTATAAATATACACATATTACAAAATATAATAAATGCATAATCTTTCAAAATTCATATTTATCAAAATTTTAGCAAATTATCCTTCACAAACAAAGCTAAGTATAAAATGGACAAAATTGTATGAATTACAAAATTTAAAAATAAAAAGTTAAAGCATGAAAAAGTTCAAAGTACACTGCCTGACATAGGTAATGCAACACCATAAAATATTGGATAGAATGTGATCAAAATTAATACAAAGACAGAGAACATGCATATATAAATAAGTGATGTTATTTACAAAAAGATTAATTTATACATTGACGAAATATGCAGAAAATCAGTAAGTAGTATGGCCACCTCTCGCGGCGATGCAAGCAGACACAACTTTTGGCTTGTCCGCCGTTTCTATCCCTTTTATCTGGATAACCACATAACCAGCTTGCATTTTACATTATTTGCATAACATGTTCCGCTGCGTAATCTTCGAAATTTACATATTTATACGACCAAAACTTCATGGTGTTGCATTTTCTGTGTCAGGCAGTGTATAAGTTTCAATAAAGTACAAATGATATTTAAATTTAAAATGGATATCAGAACGAATGTAAATATGAAATTAAGAGTCAATTGCGCTTTTATGGCATAGTTACATAATTATGGGTTTTCGCAGTTTCTTTCTAATATGATTGCTTAGATTAAAATGAAATATTTTGTAATCCTAATTTTTTTTCAAAAATTATGCAATTAACATTTTTTATAGTGCACTTTAGTTTTGAATGGAGTGCATTATGAAGAAGAGTATCAAATATGTGCGCCATATGCCTTAGTTAAATAAGAGAACAAACATAAATTCCAATATAAATAAAAATTCCTATTGAATATGTTTGGTAAATAAACATTTTAACAGATGTTTTTAATAATTCAATTATTTTGCAGATTTTCATCTCTTTTTGTTGTATTGTTTTATTTAATTCCGTTTCGTTTTAATTCTATAATTGAAATAATGGAAGTTAAATTTAACTCTAAATTATTCGAAAATATAATTTTATTGAGAAATGTTTCAGTGAATGTGTAATAAAATGAGTGGCATAATAAATATTATTCTTGTTAAATCGTTTAAAGGTATAAGATGGAAGGGTTTGTTTATTTTAGTGCTATAACAGTATCAAATGATTAAATAAACATATATTTTATTTCAATGTAAAATGTATCATTTTAGAACCAATTGTAATTATAATAAGATTTACATAAAAATTTTAGTAAATGTTGTTGGTGAAATTTTTAATCAGTTTGTTCATGGTCATATATATATATATATATATATATAGGTTAATATATATATATATTTTTATATTTTTGTACATATAT
>JAPDSC010130179.1:24525-37541 GCA_026290005.1 Latrodectus geometricus
TATATATATATATATATATATATATATATATATATATATCTTAAAGTTTACGATGAACTGACAAAATATTTGAAACTATTAGACTTCCCATATGTAAATTAGAATATCACAAAGAATTTCTTAGAGAATATATATCACTCTTAAATTGACTGTTTTGGTTTAGCTTTTAGGTAATGACTTGAACATCTGGTGATCAGAATTTATGAGGTTGTGGCCACCAAATTTTTTTATTTCCTTTTTGAAATATAAAATAAGGAAATTCTTAGCTGAAGGAATAAGCACTAAGCATGGAGTTATCTGAAGGAATAAGCACTTCATAAAATTCAAAGTAAAATATGTAGAATATTATCGTATTTTCAACAATAAATCATTAATTAAAAAAATTAACAAAAATTCTGACAACCATATGTTGTTAATATTAATTTTTAAATACTGGAATTAAAGAAAATTACACATGCTTGGGGAAGAGAAACTGTTAATTGTTTGAAACTGTTAAATGTAGAAATTCTAAGAGAAATTATATATATTAATATATTGAACTGCTAAGCTGGTATATGTTTCAAAGCATTTTATATAAAATTCAGATTCAGGAAATAAATTTATCGATAATTATTTCATAAGGACATTTTAATGAAAAATACGTTACTCAATTTATTCTGGTGTTTTCGAAAGCTAATTGAGTGCACTTTCATTCTGTGTACGGCACAAAGTATAAGACAAAATACTTTTTAAGAAATTTTATTCAAAGTTTAAATTAAAATGATTTTTCAAGAAAATTATTCTTTGTTTTAAGGAATATCTTTATTCTCAAAAAAAAAAAATTGGTAAAATATTATAAGTGATTGTTAATGCTCCTTTAAAATGAATTTTACGAAACATTTAAAAAATTCAGATACAACTTACAAAAATAAAGGCATGAAAATAATCATATTAATCTGCACAGTTGGAAAGAAACTATTTAATACGCAAAACAAAATTTAAAATTTGATTCATATAATAAGCTATTTATAATTGTATTTGATCAAAAGCAGTTAAATTAACGGTTAATATTGAAATATTTTGAGCGTTTAATTACAAATTTAATACACATGTTGAATTAATACTTTCATAAATAAATTATTTCTTTTTAATGGATATTTTACATTAAGATATAAACAAGTGTACGCACAACATTTTATAACACCATAATTGTTTTTATGCTATTCTGCACCTTCCTATGTGTTGTATAATATGTATAAGATTCATTTAATTCCATGAATACATTTTTGTGTTATCGTCATGTTTGTTATTTTTCTCCTTAATTTAAGATAACCAGTGTATATTTTGGCGAGTTATATTGAGCAATAGACAACTTTACATTGCTTTGTTTATACTTAATCTTAGTCACTCAAATATTTTGCAATATTTTTTTTAAATATTATATAAATGATTTAATATGTAAGAATAAAATCTGTTCTATGTTTTAATTTCATGCATTTGTACATGTAGTTTGCATAAGTTTGTATAGTTAATTTTATCTATGATGAAAATATTTAATTGATGTAATAAACATTTATTCTAAGACATTTTTGAAATTCTAAAGAGGAAAAATTTATTTTTTAAAAAAATGGTTGAAAATGATATTTAGTAATATTTTTTTTTATGAAAGTATTTTTCATCAGATTTCCTTGTATAAGCACTTAAACTATTAGTAATTAATTATAAAAAATATGACATTGCTTAAACTTTTCAAAAATATTAATTCTTTAATATTTTTGCTTATATTTTTATCACTTTAATTTCCATGGTTTTTAATATTTTCCAGAAGGTATCTTAAATATATACTATGCTACCTTTCTCTTCTTTTTGATTGAGACAAAACTGGAATTTTTTTTATTTTTATATGTAATGAAAGTTTAACAGCAAAATAAAAGAATATCTCAGTATAATATTACATTTGTACAGATAAAAATTGAAGTGTACTTCTCCCAGTTTGCATTAAGGATAGTAATTGCAGTCCTCTTTTAAGAAATTTTAGAAGATTAATCTAGTGTTCAGATATTTCTCATAAAAATAATATGCAAACCAAGAAGTCATTATGAAAAGTAAGCTCATTAAAGTTTTATATTATAATATATTCTTCCTACAAAGATTTATTTCTTTTTTCTAGATGTTTGTTTAAGTTAATTGCTTTGCTGACTTTGATGTTAAATTTCTTATACCTAATGCTCCATTAATATGTGAAAAGTTTTCTTGACTTAGAATTTTCGTTTTATTTTGAACATTGAAAGAAAATTTTTTTCAGGTGAATAATTTACTTTAAATTACTTTAGCTAAAGCAATAAAATTAAAATACTTATACGCAGATTTATACCAAACAAACATTGTTTTTAAATAGATATTCTTAATATTTTATATATTTTTAATATGTCAATCAAAGAATAATGATTTCATGAGCATTTTTATTTGGGATCTAAGTTAAAAGAACTTCATTGAATTATTTAACTTATTTACAAAAATAAAAAAAAATACTTTCGAGTGCGCCAAGCGTAATAAAAAAAATTATTACTTCTAATCTATGATTTATTGTTGTAACGCATCATAGGATTTTTTTTAATGCACCAATATAATTTATTGCTAAAATGCAATACGATCTACAAGAAATGCTTTCAATGTAGTTTTCTAGTACACTTATGTATCGTTTACTTGTACATTTACCCGATATAATTATGAAAAACTCAGGAAACCGAATGCGGATTCGGTTCACGAATCTTGATTTATAAAAAAATGCACACTCAAAGTTTTCAATTTTAAAGAAAATACGATATTTTCCTGTATATAATCAGCTGATTATATGCCAACGTTATGCGTATTTCATGCTTCGTGGATAGCCTGATAAAAATTCTCTATTATAAAAACTTACAAAAAATTTCGAAATAAATGAAGTTTATGTTTCATAAAATAAATAACAATTGGTGCCTTGACATGGTTAACTTATTTCAACTACAATTAGTTTTGTGCAATTATATTCAGGAACGAATGCAATATCTCGGAGATATTACTGTTGCTATTCTCTAACGTCATTTCACATTTTGTCTCGACGTGAGCTGTTTCTTTCTAAAAATATTCGAATTTGTATTTTGTCATTTGGAAGTGAAAAAGTTTAAGTTATACAGAAGTTTTTAACTTAAAAGCTATATGAAAGACACATTTAAAAATGGTGACAAATTTGTTAATTTAAAGTGAAATGTAAAGTTTGCATACTACAAAAGAAAAAGTATCCAATGCGCATATTAAAAATAATCCAATTCTTTCAATTTATTATTAATTAAACAAATATATTTTATATTTAAAATATGTCTAACCTCGTTTTAAAAGTTATTTAAAATAAACAATCGATAATTATGAAGAGAATTTTCTCTGAATTATCGCTCTTGATCGATCTCAGTTTATCGGATTTTGTGATGAAGTAGATCTAAATATATCTTTCTCCTAATAAATTCTGTACCATTTATTAAATAATTATTTTTTATTTTATATGACACCCACATCATCAGCAATTATATTTTCGACTATTTCCCGAAAAAATTGACGCCGCTGAGTATTATGCAACTTTTTTTCTTTTTTTTCTCTATAAAAAGGTCTTGGGAATAATACCCTACTGTGGTCTATATACAGGATAATACGGTAATAATAATTTAGCGACTGTAAATTGCTTTTTTACTCTTCTTTTTACTTTCTTTCTATATGTTATTACATTGTTCCCCAAAAAATTATTATTATCACAATTTATTTCATTACACACAATATCATTTAAGACGTTACTTAAAGTTTTATTCTTTGTCTAAAGAATAATATATTATTGTATGCTTGTGTTCATAGTTTTCAGAACTTTATTTCAAGATATTCAACATTCTCATAAGTAAAGATTTAAAAACAAATTAACTTTAAATATGTTTAAAACTAGATTCTAAATTTTGACGTGCATTTTTCAGTTTAATAAATATCAGCATAACTCACGAGCACAGTTTTTACTCTTAATTTTAAACACAATATGTTAAAAATGTTTACATTTTTGCATTTAAAAATTTTAAGTATGATATGATTTAGAATGTGATAAGAAAATGTATCTGAATTCTTTTCTTAACACTATTTAAAATTTATTTGCACCAATATTTATCACAATGTAGGGAGTTTTAGAAACACACTCAAATATTAAAATGGTTGTAGATTGTAGTCAAAAATATGTTTTTTTCTATTATTTGCAATAACATTAGTAATAATTTTTGCATTGGATAATCTATATCGATCTCAAATACAATGGATGAGTAAATTTTATCTTATTTATTATTAATGGATATTCATAAAAGTAAGCTTAATATATTCTTAGATAAAATGGTTTTATTCTTTATGGTTAACATGCTTATTTGTTTTTATATTTTAGAGGGTAAATGATAAAAAACAAAAGAAGTTAAAATGAAATTTACTTTAACAATAATAATGAAAAAATAATATGAAATATATAAATTAAGGAAGAAAACAACTCATTAAGTAAATGTGCGGAAAATATTAATTTATAAAATCCATATGTATGTTAATGCAACGAAGAAAAGAGGTTTATGTCTTTCGTTCTTTTATTAAGTTTAATAAAATCCTAAAAGAGGAATGTCCGTGAACTACACACATATATTAATGTGTTTCATCTTTACAAATACCGATCAGAATGCCCTCAAGTAACGATTATAAAGTAATTTTGAAAATATATTGTCTGCAGTTCATATAAATAAAATATTTCATTTTCACTTTAAAATTTATTTTATTTTTTAAAAAAACCATTAAAATACCAAGCAATGCTTAATCGTGTTGAATAATAGGATTTTTCTCTACATACTTGTTCTAAGCAGAAAATGAAGATATAATTTTTTACCATCATATTGTTTATCACATGAAATATTCTCTGTATTCTCAGGATTAACTAATTTAATAATACTATTATATTTTTTATATTTAATGTTAATGACAATACGATAATGATGTGAACAGTGCATTTTTAATGGTTAAATAGTATAGTTAATATTTAAAAAATGAATAGAGAGAGTAAAATTGATTTAAAAGTGTAAAATTGTGGCAAAAAAATAAAGGAAAAAAAGTTCAGAATGAATAATATAAAAATTATTAATTTTTATATTATTCATTCTGAATTTTTGAATTACTTTTGACAAAATGGAAAATATAATTATTATATACATAGATATAACTAAATTATAAGGTCAAGTTTTCCTCTAATACAAATACCTTAATTTTTATGCATAATTTTTCATTAAATGTTAAAGAAATCAGCAAAAATACTCTTTATATGAAATGGGAGGTAAAATTTGAAAATAAATCTCGTAAGAGGAATGCTTTTATAATATATATAGGATATATTATAAGATACAAAATTATCCTCTTCGCGTTTATGAAATTTCTTTTCCTCCAAATAACAACAAAATCTATTGGAAATCAAAAAATATTAGATGTTTGTTTTTTGAGCTCGTACTTCATGATTTTCGTACGTTATGATTGCGTTCTAAAGAACTATTTTACTGATTGTAAAATAGTTTGCAAAATATAACAATAAGTGTTAAATCTAAAAATTGATTTTTTGTCAACTGCTAGAAAAAAAAGTTATTTAGTTGGCACTATATAAATACATGTAAAATAAAATTTCTGAGCAGTATTTTTCATGTATATAACATTTATTTTAAGATCATTGAGGAAATATCAGGTAAAGTAATAATATATTTTTTCTTTCAAAACTATTTTTAAACTCAAATTTTTCTAGTTTTTCATTCATTTTGTTCTGAATCCTTTATCATCGTCTATTTCTACATGCACATAACATTTGAATCAATAAATAAAAGCCGTGAAATGAAATTTCAGACAGAAGTTCGTTTCTTTGACTAAGCCCAAGATACATCAACTCAAATTGTCAAGTAAACTTTGTTGTCTGTCTTTCGTTACTTTGGTAATAAAGAATACATGTCTAAAAGTTCTAGATATCATTTTTCTGTATATCATTCTAAGCATAAATAGACAAGAGCATTGAACCTGGAATCTCATGTATTTGTCACAATGAAGATTCACATTCCAAATTTAGAATATCTATTTCATTTAGCGATTCCAAATCATTATCATTCCTCCCAAAATTAGCATATAATATTTTCACTTAAATATACAGATTATATCCTGATACATAAGTTTTAAGACTGAGTTAGTGGTATCTAAAAAAATAGAAAAAAATTTGAGTGAAACGAATGATAAAACTTGAAAGATTTTTTAAAATTTCACTTCTCGTAAAGAAGAGCTAAATTATTAATGTGTCTCTAGAAATATGATAAACAACAACTACTAGTTCATATTATCTAAGATTTTTTTTTAAATTAGAGTTTCGTAAAAACGAGCGTCTACTGCAGAAAGTGAGGAAATCTAATGGCCATGCCTAAAATACACTGTCTCAGAGCACTTGAATTTAAAATTATATTCAAATTTTAATCACAGAAACACCAAGAAAAATCTTCACCATAATTAAAGATTTGATCACTTATAATAACAATTACCTTCCGTGACTCTACACTCATATACATTTATGTATGTATATGCGCGTGTGAGCGTATGCATGTGTGCACAAAGTGTTTAACTACATATGTTTAGAAGAAAAATATTTTGATCATTCTCGTATAAGAAATGACAATGAAATACTGATTGCGTTATACCAAAAAGGAAAATAGACAATTTTCTTGACACCCCAAAATGTTTTTCTATATAACTAATTTCATAAATTTCGATAACTTCTTATAAAGTAGGTATTATTTAAAAATAAACCTTTTAAACTTATGAGTAAAATTCTCAATGCTTTTTCGAATATGTAGAAACGAAAATAAATGATATTTGGTTATAAAAAAGGAATGTTAATTTCAATAAAAGTAAATGGTAGTATACCTTTTAGGGATGTCATCATACGGAAAAATTTAAGGAATATCAACAGCCGTTTTTTTAAAGAAGATACATATTAATTTTGAATGCAGAGAACGTGTTGCCACCTGGGAAAATACAAATATTGAGAATGCTTCAGCATCGTAGAATGTCTACATAAATTTCGATATAGAAAAAGGTGCACACACATCGCAGATTAGATTTTCCTTCTCATAGGAATAGAACGAAAGAACGAACTAATGGTGGAACAATGACAGAAGCAATTTGTATGGAGAGTCTGCAGTCGTCGGTAACAATTTGTAAAGTGATATCTTCTTTTTTCTACCTGATTCTAGCTAAGGTTTTTCTAATGCATACTTTTTCAAAATGCTATTATCTTAAATATTTTATTTATCTTAAATTTGGAAGTTATTTTTTAAATAAATATATTAAAAATAAAAAATAATTTTTAAAAAGTGGTATAGTTAGCATTTTTAAAATAACTGTTTGAATTTTATATGTTCCTTTTTTTTAAAATAAATAGCTGAGAGTTTGGAAATAAAAGAATTTTCTCCATAAAAAAACTATAATCATAATGAAAAATATTATAGTAGTTTCTTCTTCTATAAATAAATAAATTTTATTTTATTTTGTAATTTGTAATATGACCAAACTGTCGTTATCACCATAGAAAGAAAAGTTACTGCGCATTACTACAGGTATACTTTATAATATTTTGAATGTGTTATAATTTTATTATTCGCAATATGTGCTTTACTTTTCTTTCAAAATTATTATCATGTTCAAAATTATTATCACATTTATCATTAACTTCTTAGCGGAATTTTATTTAACATTTAATAAAATGGACCTCGAAGTTTACAAAGTCTGTTCCTCTAAATAAAGAACATATGTAACTTTCTAAGAGTTTTTTCAAGTAAAAATTCAAAATTCCTGATTTATTTATCATTATTGTATATATATATATAATTTATTATATTTATAATTATTATAATCCATTACATTTTCAATATACTTATGCATAAAACTCTTCGCAAATTTTCTCTCAAAAAATAATTATTCTGCAATTTTAAATAAAATTTAAAAATCCGTGTAAATTTATTTCAGAAATGTATGAGTGTGTAGACAAACTGTGTGTTTTAAAAAATAAATTTATTAATGATATTAATTGAAAATTACAGTACTCTTTTATTAATTAAAAGTTATCTATTAATAATTGATGTTAAATAGTCCTAAAAATTGTGTCAGCTTTTCATAAATATCACTTTAATCATTTCTTATTGTCAATTTTTATTACAGTTATTTCAACTACAGAGAAATTCTATGTTGCCTTTATAACTTATGGCAAATTGACTTAAATATTCATTTCTATTTCTTGAAACAGCTTCATAGAAAAACCTTGAAATATATCAACAAGATTACATTTTCCTGGTTTCCTGATTTCAATCTTAATAAATTAATTTTTATGTTTCATGGAATTATTGGTCAAATTTATATACTGTGTACAAATTTCACTATGCATAAAAATTATAAATTATTCTGAATTATTATTAGTTTCTATGCATTTATAATTCAGTCAAAACATGTATCTCAGATACCCATTTCAAATGTATTGTTAATTTCTTTCAAAAAGGTATAATTCCAAGATAATTTAATCCCACCACATAACTTTCCATAAAAATTTAAACAGTACATTGGTGGTTATCACAATACTTAGGGAGTTAAAAATTTATTTCATAATGGCAAAAGTCAATACTAACTAATTTTGAAAATATTACAAATATTCTTAGAAATGTTATATTTTTAGATGTCTGTTTCAAGTTCCAAAATTTATTAAAATCATTTGTGTCTCCTGCAATGTTTAAAAATCTTTGGACGTTTGGATTAGCTTTTCTATTTTTATAGATTAAAATGCCTCTTTTCGTATTGTTCTGAGTATAAGATTTAATTATTATTATTATATATATTAATATCCATCTCATTATCTACTATAATAATAGAGAAATACATGAAATAAGTTTTAAGTTTGAAAATAATTTTGGTTTATTCAGGATCATCTATATTAAGAAAATAATTAATTTTATATAAATGATATGAACAGACTATAAAACCTTAAATACAGTTGTAAATTGAGAATAGGGACTAGGTAATCATATTAGATTGAAAAAATATGTTTTTATTATTAAATCTTCAATATTATGCAATAATAAATACTTTAAGACATTTTATTTGCATTTCAAGTGATCAATTATTCTAATTTTAGTCTTCCATCAAATAAATAATGAATAAGAAATAACTTCAAAGTTAATTGAAATGAATTCACTACATTATTGTATATATTGAAAATTTTAGTTGAGAAATATGCTACCAAATGTTTTCTGTCATATGTGTAGTTATGCGTTGATACCAAACGTATACCGAAGAATTCACGTGGATTCCTATTTTAAGTTATATGATGTTGCACAACTGCTGGTGTGTTATCGAGAGCATTTAACATTAGTGTTTTGAAAATGATGCAGGGTGTGCAAAAATGTTTGCAACTGCCTTGTGCATGAAAGATTTTTCTGTTACTTGGGACAATTTAATACTAATTTTATCATCCTTCTACTTGTTAATCAAATAAGCATTTAACATTAACTGATTTCACACACAATATCTTAGGAATTAACATTTTAGGGAATATTTATCATACCAAAAAATAGCTGAAGTGTTTTCAAAGCTTACGATTTTTAATTTAAAAAAAGCCTTCACATGATCTTGAGTGAACTTGATTCTTTCAGGGGAAACTGTTTTTGAAAAAGTACAAAAGCATATTGGAGAAATATTTTGAAAAGTATTCTCTGATACAGTAAAAATGCTCTTTTTTGTTATGCGATAGTACCAGATTATCATCAATAAATTCGAAGCCAAAGTTCAATCCATGTAACTTATCACCGAATATGAGAATGCCCCAAATGAAATCCATGAAAAAATTTTCACATGTGACGTTTTGAATGATATTTGATGATATGTGTAACTAACAGAAATTGATATGAAACTCTAAGTGTTATAATCATTCAAATAACCTTCAAATTCAACAAATGAATGAGTCTAAAATAACGTTTACATTTAGAAACATAATTTCGATTAAGAAACAAGCTTAAAATAGAACATTGCTTCCAAATGGGAAAAAAAAAACACTAAACTGTATGCAATAATAATAAAGATTATAGAATGTAAAAGATGCTGCCTTTCAACAAAATACAAAAAGGAAACAAAACGATGATCAAATGATTTTATAATCTAAATAAAATATTAACTGGATAATTTAATCTTTAACAATATGTATGCTTAAACGCTTATGTTTGGTATGTGTTGTAATCTAGTAATTGATGAGATATTTATGGTAAAAATATGTGTGCGTGATTGAATTCAGTAGATGATAATCCCGTCTCCTCTTCCTTCCAAATTATATAGGACTAAATCAATTGCTCTTCTAAGTTCAGCAAATATCTTTTACAAACATCTATTCATGTTCTATCTCAGCTATTTCATTCTTGTCTGACCTGCAACTGTAAGAAGTTATTACAGGATGTTTCTTAATTAAATTATACATAAATTTATATTTGGTTTCTTCCACTTTATTTTCTAATTTCTTTAAAGAAATATAACTCGAAAGGGATTTCAAAAATTTTTGGACTAATTTCAATTAAATAATGAAGAAGATTGGTTTTGAAAAAAGGAAGAGGTAACAATTTAAAGGGTCATTGTCGTTTTCTTCTGCACACAAGTAGCTTGTTAGTTCCACAAAATAAAGCTATAATTGCAATTTTTACAGGGTTCAACGAATTTATTTTCATTTTTTTTTCCAAATTCAAATAACATTCTTTGCATTGTCTTTACTTGGATCTAGGCTGTTTCTCTTGGATCTATTTTTTAAAAAAATCTTGGTTACTTACTTCGTATGATATGTTTTAAAGAAAATTATGTACAAATTTTTAATTATTCTCTCCAATGTCTTAATAAAAGAATTACATTTCGTTATGTTTTGACTTATTTCTCTATTTGTTAATTCCATTTTGAGTTTGAAAATTTATAATTTAGTTTTCTCTCATTTAACTAACAGTGGTGTTATTAGGACTCAATGGAATTCAACAGTTTTGTTTTCAGAATGAATTTCGTTTCCATTAATTTAATTCATTATTTGAAATAAAATTTAAATATTCTAATAACTTTTGATTTGATTTTACGTAATTTCTACTGATGAAAATAAGAGAAAAAAAAATTTAATCGTCTCCAAATATTCATACAATAATTGCTGCGTTTATCGATAATAATATCTAGGAGTTTCGAATATATAACAAATAAATAAAGTTATTTAAATATTTGAAGTGAGCGCGTGTATATTATGAACATACAAGCATCTTAGTACTGCCTTTCCTGTTTACTCAGCTAGTAAATATGGAATGAAATATGAAAAGTAGGAAAACAGTAAGAAAGAAATTACATAAAAAATTTAATAATCAAATTGAAAATTTCCATCTGAAAAAATATTAAAGACAGAATAAACTGAAAAGACAGATAAATAGACAGTGAGGTTCCATGTTAGCTCAGATGAACGAGGCTTTGCAATTGCTCCCTTGATTAAAATATTGATAAAAATTCTATTGCAACTGACAAGATTTATAAATTTTGTTCCCTATTTTTTCCATCAAAACTTGTTTACCTAAACTGCTCAAGTTTCTATATTAAAATGTAATGGTTTTAGATAAGTATTTATGCTGCAAAAATATATATCACATATGTATAATGATGTAATAAGATATCACTGACATAAGCAATCTTGAAATATTTAAAATCTTCAAAAAAATGGTTTTTTTTCTTTCATTTCTCAAAGATAATATTAAAAAAAGGGGAAAAAATTGTTTAATATTTTCACACTTATATTTCTCTTGAGAAAATAAAAAGCTCTCTTATATTATTATATCCATGTAGAAATCAAGTTCTAAACCGAAATGAAAAATTTAAATAATTGCTTTTTTTGGAAAAGAAATTATTACTTTTATGCATTGATTTTGGAAAATAAACCCAATAAAGTTTTTAAATTCTTTGTAAAGGATTTTTCATAATCTAGTTGCTTCAATGGAAACTGATTATTTTATCATAGATTTAAAAGGAGGTGTATTTTCGTTTGATAAAACGAATTTTTGATGTAAACAATTTTAAAATGTAATATATATTGAGTGATATACTGTAATAATATTAACTTTATCAGGTATTATATATTTTATGATTTATTTCCTTAAAAAATGATGGCATTCATGAGAATTTAACATATTCTTGAGAAAGTTTTATTTCAGTTTATTTTATATCATTTATGATTTTACAAAATGTAGGAATATTTGACTTAAAATATTTATTGTAACTGATTCATATGTTTTGGAAAGTAAAATACATCATCATCATGATGTAAAATAGATCATTGTGTTGTGCATGAAATTTCAATTTTTTTTTATTCTACATAAAAATTAAAGATTCTCGCCGATTATTTTTAATCAATAAATTATTAAACCAACTCAAAATTATTACAACTATGCACAATAAGTCATTTGTGCCAGAAAAGTCAATATGACGTAAAACAAATCAGGACTACCTATGAAGGTTTAATAAAGAAATTAAATAATACAATAATTATGAAATTCTTATTTTTTCCTGGAGTATGTAGCAATATTTTTCAACTATACACATAATAATGAAAAAATAATTTAAAAACAATATTTTATTTGCAAATAAATGATTATAAATTACAATTTAACATAAAATTTTTTTAAATTAATAGCTGCTATCAGTATCCCGTTATTACAACATCATCCATAATTACATATAAATACATGCAAAATTCTATTAAGCAAGTTTTTGATATTCTAAATCAAGCCTCCAATTTTCAAATATATATATGTGTGTGTATATTTCAAAATTTGAGGATATGTATTGATATGTATATATATTTCTATATATATATCAAGAATGGGAGATATAAATAGAAACTACAAGCTGCTGAAGTGCTGTAATAGAGGCGATTA
>JAPDSC010130199.1:14427-30305 GCA_026290005.1 Latrodectus geometricus
TCTGGTACACTCCTCTGTAATTCATTTGTATTGCATTACTGATTTTTATTTCCCTGGACGTCTGTTATACATTTTTGTAGTATTACAATCCCCATCAAAATCTGATAAAAGAAAATATCACATCGAATGAAGCATCAACTAAACAACACGGAAATAATATAACATTCATTTCCACCACAAACAAAATATCATAATTTTTAAAACATAATAACCACGAGGGATAATATAAACAATAAAGAAAAAATTTAACTAAAATGAATTTACATATATTCATGGGTCATATTTTCAAAAGATAATATTTTTAAACTATAAGAGAAAATCATGTAAAACTTTATATTAGGAAACAAAATATATATCAATCTATGCATAGATATCATAAGTTAGTTCATATTTTCTTTATTTTTTCAAAAATTAAACATTAAACTGTGTCCTTTATTTTTTGATACCCTATACATCATATATATGTCAGTATATAAAATATTTCTCTCTCAGTCATTATAGAATTCTACTAACATAAATGTAAAATCATAATTAGTTCTATATTATTTTATTATTAATTCTATATTGTTAAAATGAAAATATTAATTTCAAACATTTTTAAATATATATTCCTAAACTGTCATATTTATCTCATATGTTTTCCTTTTTAGTACATTAAGTATGTTTAAATAATTATAAGCAAAACAAATATAGTAAAATTAAAGTGCAAATAAATAAAAAACTAATGCGTTAAATGAATTTCTTTAACATAGAATTTCTTTTTCATGCTATGTTTGATTCATGCTTGTAATTTAAATATATTATATTACTCACAATATTATTAAATATTATTTATCTTTGTAAATTACATGCTATTAATTATTTGTTTCTTGGTTTCATTTAGATATATTTGTCTTCGACAACTCAAACAGTTGGCTCAACTCCAAGCAAGTTTACTACAGGATAAATGTAACCCAAGGAAAGGAATTTATTGAACAATGAGAATGATGAAAAAACTAACCCTGCCATTATCTCTACTAATATGATTATATGTTTCTTGTATTGTAAAACACTTTGTAAATAAACATATTATGTAATTCTATAACTATTTCACTTTTTGCATAAAAATTTTCCAAAAGTACATGTTTGGATAACTCAATTTTGAAAAGTAAACTTAATTTTCTATCTGTCTTAAATAGTGCCTTAAAATACAACACATCTATTGTTTGTTTTAAATTGTGAAAATTTAAAAAAATATTTAGCATTTACTTAATTTTAATGTGTTGTGTAACCAATGAAAATCATATTAATAATTACAATCAAAATTGTTTCTTGCCGTAGATAGGGATTGTATAAAAGAAACTGCTTAAAAAGCAATAAATTACATAAATATTTGTTGCAAATAACGTTCTATATCAGAGGAAATATTTTTATTTTTAATGTGGGAATATTAGCACATAAAAAATCTCGCTTAGAAGTTATGTCAAATATTTAAGAAATATTAGGAAAATGATTTCGAACTAAATAAATAATCAAGTGTTTTGAAAGAATTTAATTTTTGATTTGACACATTGTGAAATTTTCATATTGTTCTTCCCTATCTAAATAGTAAAGTTGTCCAATCAAATTCAATTTAGTATTTGATCTAATATAAGTATATAATATATTTAATATAAGTTCCAATAAATAAAATTCAGTAGAAAATTGGCTGAACGAATAAACCATCTTACTTTTAGTGCTTATTTTCCTAGGAAAAATATTTGATCACTTTAATCAGTTTTATTTAATCATTGTAATCAATTAAATTTAAGGTATTGCCAAACATGAAAAAAGATTTACTTGGAATTTAATTACAAATGGAACTTGTGTTTTAAAACAAACTATTATATCTATAAATACATCATCTTTAAAATATTTAAAAATCTTGCAATTGTGCAAAACTTTGTAAAATGCCCCATATTTTTATGCATAAATTTAAATTCTACATCACATTTTTGTTTCAGAAAAATTCTATTAATTATTCATTCTTTGACTCAGATGTTAACCTAGTCTCTTCACGATAATTATGACAGTGTTATAGTTAGGTAAAACTTATGACAATAGGTTGGCAGGCCCAAAATGTATTGCAACAATCATATTTAAATATTATTCTAATAAAGTTAATATGCAAAGAGTATTTTGTGCAATCTTTATTTTTTGAAATTTTAAAAATTAAGTTATAAGCAAAGAGAAAAACTATAACTATGGACTATTTTTTTTACAAGAAATATATAATTTTTCGACCGGTGGGGGAAAGTATCTCATTTCTGGACCAATACAAGAGATGCAAAGAAACTGAAGGTTCTAAATCGTTGATAGAACAGTACATTGACCCAGTCTTTCTGTCAGATATTTATTAACTAGTTTATTAGGGTAACTTTTAATGAGCATCGCGGGAAACGTATGGTAGTGTTTTGGTCGTCTGAGAGGGTGGCATTTTTAGCAGTTTGGTCTGCTCTTTCGTTACCTGCAGTTCCTACATGGGCTTTCACCCAACTGATGGTGATGCGAAGAAAAAATATAAGGTCATTCTGGATGGATGGCACAATAGGGTTTTACTGGTAGGGATCAAAAATTATTTAATATATGTTGGTTGTCAGACTAAATAGTGGCTTTAAATTGATGTTGCTTACTTTGATTAAAAGCCTCTTTTAAAGCTAGGATTTATGCTTGAAATGCTGAATTTTCGTCTCTGAGCTTGACGTGCCAGACTGATGAGTAATCATCCCAGCCGGAAGAGACTATCGCAGCGCCTACTTGATTTCCTGTTTTTGATCCACCAATGAATACGTTAATCTTGCCATCTTCAAAAGTTGGAACATTAGTTTTCTCATCAAATGAGATCTGTGGCTCCAGAGGAATAATGCCTGGATCGATTGAATCTACTTTTATTTCGTACTTTTATTGAGTTGTACGAAATGCTCCTATGGTCTTGAGAAATTTTCGCTATATATAACTGAGCTTTATGGATAATTTGGCAGAGAATGGAGTTCCCCAAATGTTTTTGGAGAACTCCACTCAAAAACTGTAAAGGAATTTTAATTCAGTTACATTGAAAAATTGTAAAGGAAAGACTGTCCATATAAAAGCAGTCTTTCCTTTACAATTTTGTATAACACTGTTCAGGATTTCTTTGAGTATCCCCACAGATTACCAGCAATTATTTTAAGTTTAATGGCTTTATTCCCTGTGTTATGATATGAACTTTGAACCTAACTCAACTTCTAAGAGGTTTTTATGAATTTGAATTGTTTTAATTTCTTTACCTATTTGCTTCATGGGAGAGTTTCTTGAACTTTCTCTCTTAAGGCAAGCCTTTAAAATAGGGCCACTCACTATCTATAAAATGTCCTCTAGAAAGTTAAAAATGCAAAGGACTGTCAAATAGCTAAGAACAATTTCAAATGTTATATTATTACAGCAAACTCAATTCATTTTTTTTGTTTTTTTTTTTTTTTCTTTCACACAGTATACACATTGTTGCAAAAAGCCATTAACATAGTGCCCATTTCTTGATATTTTAACTTTTTTCTAATTATCCAAATACATTCTCCTCCATAGAGTACCACTTTATAACCGAGGTGTGGTGAGCTCAATGTATATTCCTATTGTCACCAATTAATACAAAGTGATTAAATCACTGAGAAGCACATAACCTAACAGCTGAAAATCGTAAGTTGCTTGTCTTCTTTCACGGAATGACACTCTGGTGGGCTGTCCATGAATGATAAGATGTATAAACATGTGGCAAAGGCGAAAATTCGAGGAGTTTCAATTAATTATTCTGAAAGACAAGCATACAAAAACCAAAGCCCTAGATTCAATTATTATTGCTCACCAGTATCTGCAATCGAATCTAGTATATACACTCTAAAAATGACGTCTGTCTCTTAGTCAACAGAGAACCACTTTACACGTATTGAAATTTTTTGAAAACAAATTTGTAGTCCTAAAAATATATAATGTTAATTTCAGTTAAATTTCAATTAACGTTATTTAACTTATACATTAATGTAACACTTTTATGTAAATGTAACAGCAACTAAATTTTCATAGTGGATTCATAAATGTCATCATTGAGGCCGTCGCTTTTCTATATTCAATTTAATTATCATGAAAATGAAAAACTTAAATATTCTGACAATTTAATAAAAATATTTGAAAATTTTAAGATAAATTATTTAATAAAGAATACTTTAAGAAATCTTAGAGAAGTAATTAAATTCAATATATGTAAATTTTTATTAGGTTGTATTGAAATAAATATATAACATTTAAGCCAATTACATGCAAAAGCTAGGATTTACAATTTATATCGTCATAAAAATAAATAAGCACATGTCTTTTTACTGATGTGGCAATACCCAGAAAAACTTTAAGATATTCATATTTAATAAATTTATGTTTAATAAACTATTAAACATTTATATTCTCACTGACTCATTGAATTTTTTAGATTTTATTTTTCAAAATTCATATTGAAACCATAGATATTTTCAAAAGACAAATCAGTAAATTATTTTCAAATTTTTAAAACCATTTCTTTGCAGTGAAAGTAATGCACAAAAAATTAAAGTGAAATATTAAATTACGAATTAATTCAAAATTTAAATATTTTTAATTCCTTAAATATTATATTTTCTGCATAAAGTGCCTTAAAAACATTGTTAAAATTTCCTTTCTTTCAAATAATTTACTTTGTTATTATTATACTTTTTAATCTAAGGATAAATTAATCAAAATTTAAATCAAATGAAGAAAATTTTAATGATTTAATAACAAATCGTGCGTTTAAGTATATAAAATACTTTAACAAAATGCCTTTTGTTAAAATTATTTGTTTCATTAACCATATATTATCTTCTGTGAGGAGCATCACTGGGATTTCAAATAAATAAATATTATTGTGAGAATCTAAAAATAACTTACCATTAAAATTGGCTTTTTCTTAAGATTTGAAGTAAAAAAGACGAAAAATGATGACACACGCTCTTTCTGAGACAACCCCATAAACAAGACAAATTAAAAATGATAGTGATGCCAAATTTATTTCATGTTGAGAGAGAACGGTCCAGTGTTAAAGTTATTCTACAGTTGCAGTTTAGTACTTGAGGGAATTATAGACAGTTGTTTCAATGCAATTATTCGACTTTTATGATGCATAAAACCACTTTAAACTTACTTCATATAATTGGGAATAATTAAGGTTTCTTCAAAGTGGATTTCTCAGATTATAATGAGACATAATAATACATTTTAATCTTTTCAATGATTTTGGGGTCGTCGATGGCATACCTACTGGATTCTCCCCTATACAAGGGTACATTTTCACCCCTTACAATGCTAAAAGGTGGACTCTTAGTATATCCCCACATTATGCAATAACAATCGTTTCTTTGATTTACAATAAAAATGTTTTATTACTATGTTATGAAGGAAAAAATGTCTAATTTATCATTGAAATTTTATTATTAATTAAAACTTCTTTTTCTTTATTCAACACATTATACAATGCATCAAAATTTATGTAACAAAAAATTATCTTTTGTTGAATCTCAATTTATTTACCTATAACCGAAAATCAATGATAAGGAAAGGCACATATTTATCAAACAATGATCGAAAATTCAGAAAAGAATTAAACGTTTCTTAATCTTTATTTATTATCAACACAAATCAAATCGCCAAAAAAGAACTTTTGCTATCGCGATGAAATTTGGTGAGCAAAAACATCTTAATGGAATAATAAATTATCAAAGTTTCAAGGCAAATGAACAAAAATTACGTTCATAGCGCTTAAATCGCAAAGTATAAAACAAGTTACAGAGATGAAAAAGTCGTCTTTTCTACTGCTGCCATTATTATTCTGTAAAGAAGCAACTACAGATGCCATTACGACAATATCAAAGACCTAACAGACAATTAAACAAGTTTGAATGTGGTCGCATTGTAGGATTGTGTGAAATTGGGTGGTCATACCGAGCTATAGGTCGTCATCAGCAGCTCACAGATAGTGTTGTGCAGAGATGTTAGTAGCAATAGTTGCTATAATTAAATTGCAGACGAAATAAAAACTAAGGAAGGCCAAGGAGCACAAATGTGAAGCAAAATAGGATAATTGTTCGCAAGACCCAAACCTCCCCAACGGTATCATTGTCAACTATTCAACAGCATCATCTATACTTCCCTTGGTACCGTCTATTATCTCACGGCACTTGTCTGAGGCGGGGCTACGCTCACAGAGGCTTTTAAGACGTTTCCCTTTAACCTCACAGCATCGTCGAAGTCGTCTGGAATGGTGTCGCAGCCGATCATCGTGGCTGCCATCAGACTAGCATCGTATAGTGTTCAGCGATGAATCCTGCTTCATTCTTGAAGCAGATGACCACCGTATTCGTATGTAAAAAGGACGGGATCAGCGGTCTCAATTAGACTTTGTCTTACAAAGGCATACAGTCATAATCTCTGGTGTCATGATATGGGGTGCTATTTCTTATGGCAGCAGGTCATTTTAGTCATCCTCCGCACATCTTTAACAGCTCAACTATATGTTAGTATTATCTTCCTGCCGGTTGCATTACTTTTCATAGCCCGATATCCTAGAGACAGTTTCCAACAAGATGCAAGGACACATACCTTTCGCTTATCTTTGGACTGTCTCCGCGCTGTTGATAATCTTCTTTGGTCAGCAAAGACATCATACCCTTCACCAATCTGGGAAATGGTAGGCCTCCATATTCGGCCACCGAAAAATATCGCAAATCTGGAGTAACATCTGAAGAATGCCTGGCATAATGTGTTGCAAGATGACATTAAGAACCTGTAAAACTCCTTGCCTTTACAAATTCAAGCATGCATGTCCGGCAGGGGTGGTTCGACCAACTACTAATTTGAACACCCAATGTGTGATTGTATTCCTTAAACAGGTACTATATATATATATATATATATATATATATATATATATATATATATATATATATAACCTTGATTTTTTAATTATTTTACCATCTGTGTATGAGCAATACGCAACAGATAATAAAACGATTAAAAAAAATCAAGGCTATAAATACCTTCCTTTAATCCCACAATTCATCAAAAATCAATTTCATCAAAAACAATCACTTCCTTCATAGTGCTTCGTTTTTCTTAAAAAAAAAAAAAAAAAAAAAAAAACGTATGCATAGGTGTGTGTGTTAGTTTTATTAGAATTTGATTGCTCAAAAACAAATAATTTAAATATTATATATATTACATTACTAATATTTACATATTTTATATTTTCGCTATTTTAATACTCATAAAGGAAATTTATCTTGATAAAGGTATTAGGAAATAAATTTTATTAAAATATATGCATTAACGATTTTATAGTTAGTTCAAATTTCTTATAACTAAAGAACGTGTCTAATGAGATAGTTTAAGAGGCTAAAATTATGTGTTTATTGAAAATGCAACTATTAGAATATAATCAGCTCTAAAAATGAGTATATCTAAAGTTACTCTTCCTATAAAAAACTGAATGCTCCAGCAGTTATAGAATGACAAAGACTTTTATTAAAATATATTAGTTTAAATAATAAAAGTTTCTTTATTTATATTTTTATACTATTTTTTTCTTTACTATTTTCTAAACATAAATTTAGTTGAATACTTTTTCAACAGAGCATTGTTTTTACATGAGAAATGTAAGAAAATTTTCTAAAATGTACTATATGAAATATAACAATGAAATTAGAAAATGAACTGATAAGTTTAATTTAATTTAGCAGAAATTTAGTTTATATCGGACAGTGAATAATTCGCCAAATTTTAAGCAAATAGCATTCCATAATTTGAAGTTTCTGATTTTGGGAAGAGTAGTTCATAAAAATGCAAATAAATATATTTTAGTAACTTTATTCGAATGGAAAAAATTTTCTTTAAATTTATCCTAAAAAAATTACGTAAACTACAAATTGCCTAAAAAAACTTTTGTCTTTATATATTACATCGGTCAGTATAAATAAAATAATATACACTACTGGCCATTAAAATTGCTACACCAAGAAGGTGACATGCTACAGACGTGAAATTTATACGAAAAGAAGAAGGTGCTGTGATATGCAAATGATTAGCTTTTCAGCGCATTCAGACAAAGCTGGCGCCAGTAGCGACACCTACATTGTGTTTAAATGAGGAAATTGTTCAGCCGGTTCCTCATTTACAAATTGCATTTGAACAATGCAATTTATGTATGAGATGAAAAGTTGTTATGATGCCTCGGGTAAGAAGGAGAAATCCATACCAGCACGTTTCCGACTTTGATAAAGGTCGAATTGTAGCGTAACGGGATTGCAGTTTATCTTATCGCAGTATTGCTGCTCGCATCGGTCGAGATCCAATGACTGTTAGCAGAATATGGAATCGATGGGTTCAGGACGGTAATACGGAATGCCATGCGGGATCTCAACGGCCACCTATCACTAGCAGATGCGAAGACAGGCATATTATCCGCATAGCTGTAATGGATCGTGCAACCACGTGACGAGCCGCGAGTCAAGAAACGGGGTCGTTTGGAAGACAATAAGTGTCTGCACGAACAGTTCGACGACGTTTGCAGGAGCATGGACTCTCAGCTCGGAGACCATGGCTGCGGCTTCCCTTGACGCTGCGTCATAGACAAGAGCGCCTTCAATGGTATGATCAAAGACGAACCTGGGCGCACGAATGGCGAGACGTCATCTTTTCAGATGAATCCAGGTTCTGTATACAGCATCATGATGGTCGCATCCGTGTTTGGTGGCATCGTGGTGAACGCACACTGGCAGCGTGCATTCGTCATCGTCATACTGGCCCATCACCTGGCGTGATGGTATGGAATGCCATTGGATACAAGTTTCGGTCACCTCTTGTTCGCATGGGTGGTGCTTTGAACAGTGCGCGTTACATTTTTGGTATGTTACGACCCATGACTCTACCATTTATTCGAGCCCTGCGAAACCCTACGTTTAACAGGATAATGCCCGACCGCATGTTGCCGGTATTGTACGGACCTTCCTTGACACGGAACATGTTCGGCTGTTGCCCTGGCCAGCACGTTCTCCAGATCTTTCACCAATAGAAAACGTCTGGTTAATGTATGCCGAGCAAATGGCTCGTTACCAAACGCCAGTCACTACGGTTGATGAACTGTGACATCGTGTTGAAGCTGCATGGGCATCTGTACCTGTACATGCAATCCAATCTCTGTTTGACTCAATGCTCAGGCGTATAAGTGCTGTTATTACTGCCAGAGGTAGTTGTTCTGGGTACTGATTTCTCAGGATCTATCCAGCCAAAAATTTTGAAAATTTAATCCCTTGTTATTTCTAGTATAATATATTTGTCCAATAAATATCATTTTATTATCTGCATTTCTTTCTAGTGTAGCAATTTTAATTGCCAGTAGTGTATTATGTTTAAACTATTTTATTTAAAAATATATTTGACTTCATAAAAATATTTTTCACTGTTATGGTATTAAATTTTAAGTATTTAATCAATATTTAGAAAATATTTAACCAAGAAATTGAATATGTGTGTTTGTGAAAACTAAAATATCAGGGTATCATAAAAAAAAGTACGATATTTATACAAAGAACAAAACAAAATTCACAAGTCAGGGATTTATTTCTATGGAATTATATGTAAAAAAGTTATTTTCTTGAAATTATACGTAAAAAGGGCCTTAAAGAAATAGAATAGACAATAAGTTGAAAATAAAAACAGCTTATTTATCGCAAAACATTTTTATTAGAAAAATTAAGTATAATGACAATAATTAGAAAATTAGGTATATGACAAAAAATATTTATCGAAATAAAGTAAAAAGTACCAAGAAAGCTCAAATCTTTTTATTGACATTTATCTGATATTCTTCCTCAAAATGCGCGGTAAATCAAATATGAAAAAACACAATTTACACAATAAAAAGTGATGGCAATATCTTCTCGATAATTTCCTTCTTTGTATAATAAATGTCTGTTTATCTACGTCAAAATTGCAACAGTTTAATCATTTTCAAATAATAGAATGTTATTTATTTGATATCATCTTAATATTTTAAATCATATAAACAAGTGTTAACATGGCAATATTTGCATTTATTTGAATAAATTTAAAAGTGATTAATCGTTTTATACAATCTGCTTTTCTTCTAAGCAAACAACTGATAAAGTATAATAGTAAATAATTATACTAATAAAAGATGTTATAAAATATTATTGGTAAAAACATGTCAATATAAGTTGGAACACAATCGTGCTTTTTTAAAAAATGACTCAAAAGAAAATTTTTATAAATGAGATTTATTAAAATCGTTTAATGTTCTATAATTTCCAGAAGGAAGGTTGAATCAAGATAAACATTACGATGGGACAGAAAGGGTGCTTGGGGACATGAACTCTTTATTTAGTTAAATTGAAAGGGACATTACTGCAAGCAACATATCTTGATTCAAGGCATATATATAGCATAACAGTTAAAAAATAATCAAAATGAAATTAAAATTCAAAATCAAATTATAAATGATAAATTTTAAATACATATTTATATTCACAAATAGATTTATTATTATTTTCGAATAAGAAAGAACGTATTATACTTATACTGAGTTAATAAAAACATAAAAGCAACAAAATATTCAATTTGATAAAAAAGAAAAATTTTAAATTTTAATGTCATGTGCTACCATCAAAATCAGATCCGAATTCGGAAAAAAAAGTTTTATTTACCATACGAATTTAAAAAATATTTGAAATAAAATTAGAATAGAATTATAAAGTCAGCCAAATGAATCCTTGCATTGACTTGTTGTAAAATCTCTTTACCATGGAGTATAGTTCAAGCTTTATGAAGCTTCTTGATATGCCGCCCATCTTGTCTAGTGGTTAGCGTAACTGACTACTGATGGGGTGGACCTGGGTTCGAATCCTGGCTCTGGCATGGATGTTATTTCTCTTTCTGTGTTTCTTGTCCTTTCCTCAGATGATGGATGAATGTGGCCCGCCCTATAAACGGGTTTGTGGTGGTGTTGCGTGGGCGATGCTACTCGTACCTCCGTGACTCAGTTCACAGGTGCCCACCAGGTAACGATAAAATGAGTAGCAGTTTCCGGCCTTGTTGCGGCAAATGGGATAATGTACTTACTTGCTCAAGGGTGCCCACCATTAGAAATAAAAAAAAAATCTTCTTGATATTACTGATTATACTTTAAATGGTATTACACACTTTGGAAACCACAAGAGAATATATATAAGCTTCATTGCTTAAACATTATATATATAATATTCATTGCTTAAACATTGTGTGTTAACATTTATGTGTTAACAATAACAGTTAAACACATAATTATTGAGGAGATTTTTTTCAGATATTAAGGTAATTAAGATTAATTTAAATGTTTTAAAATTAAAGTAATTAAAATATTAATTTTTAAAAGGTGTATATATTACAAGTTGCAAGTAATTTAAATATTAACATCCAGAAAAGTATTAATTGTGAATATCAAAAGAAAAATCTTCACATTTGAATGTGTATGGCGTAAATATTTTTTAACAAATCGAGATCTCTTGGACAGAGAAAAATAAGGCCATTAATGGCTTCAATTGGAAAGGCTGTAAGAAAACAAATTTCAAAATCTCTTGAAAAGAACACTTATTTACTTTAAGACAAATGTTTACAAGAATATTACAATTTCAGAATTTAAAAATTATAAAAAAATCATTTACCCTTTAGTTTATAGAACACTAATTTTAAACTGCTTCTCATGTTTTAATTAAGAAAAACTTGAAAGAAAATTGGTAAAAAAAAAAAAAAAAAAAAAAAAGAGAGAGAGAGAGAGAGAGAGAAAGAAAAATTGACTTAATTTTTTCTCTAAAATAATTATTTCAAAGAGAGTTATGTTGTAATTAATCATATTTGGATGTACTAATGTAGTCTAACTTTGTTACAAATCAAAAATGAGCAGAAATCAATGGAGACATTGTCATTATTATAAAAATCTAAAGAATTTGAAATTATGTACTCAGATTAAGAGATTGCATATCGAAAAGATGACTCAGTAGACATAGAGCATTTAGATTCTAGTTTGTTTCAGATTTTGCTACGTCATTTTAATTCATGAAGTGATTAATCAGATTTTGAAGAATGTATATGATGTTCAGTTAGTAGTAATCAGATTTGGAAAAAAAATAAAAAATATTCCTTTTTCATTCAGTTTAGTATATTTTTATTGCATTTTCTTTATAACTCAGCATGAATATCGTACACACCAACTTTTTAGGGAGCAAGCATGCATATTCAAAAATGTAAATATATTTTCAACTTTTCTCAAATTTATTTTTATTGTTATCTTGTATTTTTCTTATTATTGTATCGCTTATAATATTGAGATAAAGATTTCGGCAACAAAATTGCTTATGACAATACTAGTCACAAGTTAATTTAGCGTAAGGTTTGTGCGTAGTTTAAAAATGTTATCAATCAATTACCAAAAATGTTTTCTTAACAATATGAGCTTTTTCCAGAAATCACTATACTTAAAAAAACAGTATTAATTATTTTAATAATATCTAAAATTAAAAGTACATTATTATAAATAACTTAATTAAGTATCCTTTTTTAAATTTAGCTATTTTCTTTATGATACATTGAAAGTTTCACAACAAATTTCCCACTGTAGAATATAAAGTGGGTACATTTTTGTAGTATTAATAGCTTTGATTTTTCCAGATATTTATAATTTTGTAATAGTTTACAGTCTAATATACGCTAGATTGCACTGGGCAATCATCAAGCTTTTTTTTTAAAAAAAAATCCATTAATTGATTTAAAAGTTTATCTATTTAATCTAATGAATTTTATACACAAAAATGTTTAAAATTTTTTTAACTAAAGGAAGAAATTGAGGAAATATATTTATATGTACATTTTCTTTTTAAGTAAGCATTTTTTATTTAAATTTTAATTCTGGTCATATCTCACAAACTTGTTCCCTTATTTTGTTTTTGTCTCAGTGATTTCATAATATTAAAATTGCAACATATATTTATAACCTATTAATAATTAAACTAAAAGTTAAAGGAAAAAAGTATATAGGAGACTTAAAATACATTACATTTTGTTAACTTTCAATACATATAAATATTAAAAAATAATGTAACTTTAAATAAATTTATTTTTCTTTTAACTAAATAAACTTAAGAGGAGGAAAATACAAATGTTTCATATTTCACATTATACTTTTAAATATTTGTAAATTTTCTGAGATTTATATAAATAACTTTTTTTTATAATTTTTTTCGGATGCTTGCATCAAATATTAGTTTTAATACGTAAAGTATTAACGGTTTAGTATTTATTGATAGGATGGACTTTAGAGGTAAAAATTTCATAATGTTTCTTCCAAAATTTTATATGTTAAAGATCATTACAACACTCGTTTTATGTTAATTCAAGGGAAATATATCCGAACTATAGCAGTTAAAAGCATGTCATCAATCTATGCTATATTACATATTATTGAAAAAGATATATTTAATCAAAGATTGAAACAGCTTTCCTTATTGATTAAAATAATTAAGATATAAATTGCTACACTTCAATATATGCTTATGATATTTTTTAGCCTTCTTAATACTAATTGAATTATTTACCACTACAAAATTAATTAATTAAAATAGCAAAAACTTTTATTGTGACTCACAAATATTGCTACCATCCATGAAAAGTCATCCTTGAAGGCAATTTATGTGGTGGATGTTAAATTGCTTTTGGACTTTAGGCCATGCTATATAAATAACCAAGAAGGATTTGTTAATTTTTTTTTAAATTAACTACTTATTCACAAAATGCTGATGAGAAAAATCTGTGCTGAAATATATCTTAAATTTATTGTTATCTTGAGCAGGTATTTTTTAAATAAATTTCAATAGATACATAAAAATATTTTCAAACATATAACAAAATAAATATTTGTTTTTAAATGTTAATACCAATGAATAATAAGAAATTTATAATAATTATCTTTAAAACAAAACTTCCCACTAAATAACATTCACTTTTATTTGATAGCATTGTCTATAGCGTTTGAGTAATTTTTAACATTTGTTTAATGATAGAATTTTATCTACTTCTATAATATATTTTAACCTTTATAACAGAATATTACTCTCTTCCTTTGACGTTTCTCCAAATTACTTAGAAGATACATTTAGATAAAAGCTTTTCAAATTTAGCACTTAACTTTCATACGTTTCTGTTTATAAAATAAAGGTCAGCTGTAAAAGTCATAGAATTTATGAGCTTTTGACTTCCTTTAAGACGATTGACCAAGTCTTTGAAATCCAATCAGGAAAAGATATGAGAATTCAATATTAACTTAATGGTATATTGCTTAAGTAAATTTGCAAGATTATTATCAAATTATATTACATTTAAGATATCTCTGAAATAAAATCATTTTTCTCCTTGAGCTTGTTTAAGAGCACTTTACTGTATTAATAGAAACTTCACAAAGAGCACTATATTTATTAACTATTGTATTTGAATTTAATCCTTGCTGTCAAGGATTAAATTCAAATACAATTATTATTATAATTTATTCGAAGACTTAATTATTATTGTGCGAAATTTTTATTATTATAATGGATAAGAGTTTGATATATCTTTAAGAATTTTAATTAATTTAAGTATAATGTACTACAAAATATTTAAAAAAAAGAGAGTTTTTCTTGCCTCAACATATTTCTCTGTATCTAGCTCAGAACTCTCTGACATAATGGCTTTAGTCATGATTCTTTTATAATAATTATATTATTTCATTAGGATTATTTTATTTAATCATCAAAAATGAGCATCAATAATGCCTTCTAAAATTCAGAGAAGCATAGATTTTTCCAAAATAATTCCCTTATGTACTTAAAATAGTATTTTTCACATTTGGCTGTCAATATAACTTTTCCTTAAATTGTAAGGAAAATTATTACATTTTACAACGCATACAGCTAATATACGTCGTAACTAAAATACTAATTAATAGTAATAAAAATTGAAAGATGAAAATCTGATACTGTATGAGAATTAATAAATACAATATTTTTTAAGAATTTTAAAAATTTATCATATTTTTAAAATAATTTATCTTAAATATAGTTATGATTTTAAATAATCGTTATAATGTTTGTGTGGGTAAAATATCTAAAATACTTATACGTTTTTATTAAATGTAAAATTACACGCACCTTTCAAAAAATGTTATTGTATTCTTATAAAAAACTGTTTTTGAAAATTCAGCTTTAAATATAAATTTGTTACAAATGAGAACAATCGTACTTTAAATACAATTTTTCTCATATGTATACTTTAAATACACATTAAATACCTAAGCTCAAATGTAGTTTTCTTTAAATAAAAAAAATTCAGAATCTTGTTTCAATCAAAATAATATTTTCTGAAAATTTAAATTTATATGTATAACTGTTATAAGTTATTTAAATCGGATAATGTATACAACCATATATTAAGAGAGGGTAGTAGTTAAAATTTTCTTCATTGAAATAGTTTCGGAAAATATAATTCTATTTCTCCAATTGAAACACACTTTATTATGATACAAATATTAGACAAATTTATTTATCTTACAAAAAGAATATTCTCATCATTTTTCTAAATGTTATTTTGAAGTAATTTTGATGACATGTGAAGTCCATTTGAATATATTCACAATTCTCAAATAACATTAACTTTAATTTATAATATTTATTTATTTAAATTCTCTGATATTTTTAAAAACAGAAAAATTTGTATACAATTTTTTTAATTTTATGATACTTTACCAA
>JAPDSC010130214.1:0-19638 GCA_026290005.1 Latrodectus geometricus
TCATGTTTCGAGCTTGGAATTTAGGAGAAAACTAAAGAACATTTTTTACTTCTTGTAGTCTGCAGCAATTCTATATTTCAATTGCTTACGAAGATGATATGTTGTCTTAGAGTCTCTCAAAGATGCTTTGCTAAGTAATGATTAGATAGCATGCTATCAATTCTATCTAAATTATGTTTTGTCAAAAAGAATGTCTTTTTTACTAGACAAGGAGGAACTTGTCCTTATCACTCATAAAAATATATGACAAATATTTTCAAAATAATGATTTATAATATGTTTTAGAATATATTTTTGCACTTTTACAATCAGTTAATCATTACCGTTGAAATATAGATAAATAAGACAACTGATATACATACCTTTCAAACCATAATTTTATTTGCTCCAATTAGGGCATTAATTTCGAAGTTCATATTCCTTCAAGGGACAGCTTTAAAATGCTTGTATTAAATTCAAGTAGGACTCACTCTTGAAAAATTATTACTCATCTATTCAGTTGTTTTTTTTTCTGCCTATTTTCTGAAGTTGGTTAGATGAGCGGTTTTTCTACAGATCACAAATTATAAGTGTGTTACTTGCATAAAAACACACTGGAGTCAATAGAGAACAATTTGAGCAAAAACTTTGAACAACTCTGAAATTTAAAGTTATTTTTGGTAATAGAGTAGCATTCGCAGTATGATTTTCTCTAATCATTAGCTTTCCTGTTTAGGTTTTTCAAATCCTGACTTTAAATAGTCGTACATATACCAATATTCATTTTCTATTTTTTTCATCTGATCTTTGGTTATCATTTCATGTTTTAAATACCACACCCATAATTTGGAAATGACATATTTGGTCAATCAAACTCTTTTTATACAGTGATTTGTATTTGTTTCCTTTCAAATTTTCATTAGCTCTTCAGAAGGCAGATTTGGTCATGGTGTGTGTTATTAAATATACTTTTACAAAGAGTACATGGAGAATTCTGTTTCCCAATCTCATTTTATAAAAAAAATTGTAGATTACTTTCCTTTCCTTACCCAAAAAAGAATTACTTTTTATACTTTTTTAAAAGTATTTGAAATTAAATTCAATTAAATTTTAAAGGACAATAATAAGTGAAATGTAAATTTTCTTATTAACATCCCAATATGTGCTACAATTAAGTTGTCATGATAATGTAATTTCATTTATCCAAAATGAATTTATCACATTCAAAATTTTTCTTTAAAATATATTTTTAATTATACCAGTATTGCAAATCATTCAGTGGTTTATCTAAAAACCACAGTGAATCTTATTTTGGATTAAAAATAGAAATTAGTTTAATAATCAAAAAAAGTGTGAATTAATTTTGCATATTTTAATAATTACTGTTATTTTCTTATGCAAAACCAATCAAATTTATGCTTTAAATCAATTCATTTATAACAAACGAACAATAGATAAATTTATCCAATATAATGTGTGAGTAAGGATTAAAGAACGTATGAAACTCAACAGAGTCGAATTTCATGGCCGTAATAGAATTTCTGAAAATATTTTGACAAGATTGACGCATTTCTAAAACAAAGTCTGTCAAAAATAATTCTATTTCCCCCTAAAAATTCCTAAAAAAATAATCAATGAAAAAAATCAAAAGATATCAAAAATATTTTTAAGACATGAGGTCAGATATTTTGTTTATAGTTAAAAGTTTTACGGTAAGGATTTATATATGTGTGTGAGAGAAAAAATACGTTATTAATATCATTTAATGAGGCAAGGCATAAAGCTGCTCAATTACAAAATTACGAATATGTTCGAAAAAAGAACAACTGAAAGACTTTTTAGAAATATTTGAAGCAAAATAATTGTTTATATACGTAATAAGTAAGAGGAGAATTATTAACAGTGCCACGCGTTTCATATTGAACTAAATAATTTAAGGCATTTCCTTAGCTAGATGTGTTACTAAGGCTAAAATTTTAAAACAAATGCTACTACAAAAAATACTACAAACGTTATATAATTTTTAATTGAAAATTTTATATTATTTTTAAATTTAAACTATTTTTTATAAATTATGATAATCTAAGAGCTATTTTCATGTTCTTTATCTCCAAACGTACTTTGAAAGTTTGGTAACAAACTGCATCAATATCAGCTTATATCACTACAATTTCAATTAATGGGAAGGATCTAAAAAATTTAACAGTTAGAGGCCTTCTAAGATGCATATACCCCAGTGAATTTACAAATCTCTTCTCGTTTCTGTAACCATCCTAGTTCCCAGCTTAAAGTTAACGTATTGTAAGCAATGAATACAAATATATTTCTGCCTTCGTGGATAATTTCCCTCTTTCAAGTAACTTAATCTAATAAAGTTAATAAGTATGAAATGTAGTGCGTAAACTTAGTTTTTTTAGCAGATAAAATTTCTATAATTATTTAAAAGTTCTTCGAAACTGAGTAACAGTTTTAGTAAAATATTAAGAGAATATTCTCATACCTGACGCATTGGTTATTTTAATTTCTCAACATATATACAATTTGACATGAAGAAAATCGAAATCATTTATATACTGTAATTCCTGTTCTATAAGCTATTGAAAATCACATGAAGTGGTTCAAGTTTAATGATTTCTTATAATGAGAGATGAATATAATTATTATGAGCGAAGCATGAAATTTACTTTTTTATTTCTGTTCTCAGATATGTCAACCAAAATATAAAGAAAGTGTAGATCAGAGGGTTACTTGTAAATGTACTTCTGAACATTTTATAACTGCATAAACAATAAAAAGCAAAGCAAAAAAATTAAAAAATAAAGAAAAAAAATTACATAAATTAATAAGAGGGAAAATAAAAAAAAAATACGAATAGTGATCATTTTATAAACTTCCTTTGAGATCGATATTATATTCATGTATATCATTAACTAATTAGGGATCTCTTGGATTTTTCTCAACTTATTCATAGGCATTTATTTATAAGTAATCTTCAAAGAAAAATATCTACTTTTAGTATATTTATGAATATTCATATTTTTGGTAAATAAGAGACGATAATACTTTAAATGAGGAATAAAATTAAATATTAATTAAATTATATTTTTTTGTGAAAATCAATAACTCAACTTTTTCAACATACAATTTAATTCATTTTAGACAAAAAATCTTCTATTTGTATTAGCTACCTTAACTAGATTCAAAAAATAAACTTTTAAATAAATCATAGGAAATAAAAATATTTGTTAGTAATTGGAAAAATAACAAACTATGCACTTCCTCTTCCTTGCTATAATAGAAGAAAAAATAGAAAACAAAAACAGAGTCAAAGAAAACGTCAAGCACTGCATAAAAATGTGATCATAAAAAAAAAAAATTCAAACACTACATAAAAAATATTTTTTCTTCAGAAGAGCAAAATAAGCAAACTTTGAAGGAAACTACTTCATTTTAATTTCACATTGACAAAAGTGGAATAATAATAATCTAAAACAACATACAAAAATCCAGCACGTACTTAACATTGGAAGAAGTTTACTTTTATAAATCATATGCCAAATGCTATAACTCGTTGTTATACAAACGAAATTACATTCACTGAAAAGAAAGAGGGGGGGGGCAGTAGTTTCAATCCAGGAAATCTTTTTCGAAGATAAAATCATTAGCTATATTGGAAAAATGAATCTCATTTTCTTCTTCCTGATTATCATTGAATCAGTAATTAGGAAAGTGAAACAATATATCACTGTATCCACTTAAACTTGGGAATAACAAAGGAAAAATATTTAAATTATCATCTCGTAATTCATAGATTCATTCGTTTAATGAGCTGTATTTCATTAAAAAATGAAACATATACTTCAAAACATAATTTGTGTCACAATTTGCTATTTTTGAATTATGCCAAAAGTAGTAAATTTTATTTCTACTGAATTAAAAGGCACTATAAAATTCCTTTTTTACTTTTTCAAATATATTTGCTGATTCAAAGATAATTACACAGAATGATAATTGAATTTTAATTTTGTTGGTAATGGTTTTTTTTAATCTTTAATGTTTGAAATATTAATTATTTCTGAATAAATTACAAACTGTAATAAGCGAGGAAATTTTCTCAAGTATCTTACAAATGACTGTAATTTCCATAAGAAATACCGTCCCAATTCAAGGTCACTCTTAAAAAAATTGGTTCAAAAATAAAAAAAAATTGCATTGAAATATCACATCAATTTAAGTGCCCTTCTAAATTAAAATGAAAATAATATAGCTGTAAATTTAATTGTTGAAAAACATTGAGTAATGTATAAGCATTGTAATTAAGAAAATTAATGAATTGTTGGTATTTATTCAGATAAATAGATTAAGAGTTATAAAAACAATTCCATAAAGATTTTGTTTCGCAGGAAGAAAATGTTAGAAATTAACGTCATTTATGCCTGTTAATTTTTATGTGTTGCAGACATTTAATCATTTAACAATATAGCTACCATCAAATCAATTTTCTTCAATTATTGTAAAAGAAATCAACTACTTTAACGAAAAATCCATACTAAATTAAGGTCGTATTAAAAATAGAATAAATCATAATTTGAAAACAGTGAAATCAATCGTTGAATAGTTTTATGAATCTGTAAATTATGTTAATGATTTCTACAGTTGCCTGCTACGTTTTACTTCATACTGATCATCTACCCAATGTGCAATTGTGTGATATCAAATTTTGTACTTTTTAATTTTTCTTCCTTTTTTGCATAAAAAATAGGAAGCAGGTTATTCAGTTTTTCAGAAATTTTAGAATCCTTTACATATTCTTCTTTCTCTCTTTTTTGAGGTTTTACTAAATATTTTATTATTGTCATTATATATACAAATTGTCTTCTATGATGATGTGTTTGGATATTTTTAAAAAAGCTAGTTACTTAAAAAGTCTAGCTGTAAAATGAGTTCAAGTTTTTACAATACTTTGGAATATTAAACACACATTTACAACCTCGATTACATGCGATGAAAGCACATTCAAATTTCTAATTAATATTCGTTATCAAACATTGTAAATTTCTTTACTTACATCCCCAATCAGGAACAGAGCAATCAATGAAACCTCTTTCTATGGACTTAACAGCTTATAGGATTGATTCCAATATTCGAATCCGAAATTTTCCAGTCTTTCCAACACTTATTTAAGCCGTAGATTTCAGTAGAATTAGCTCTGAGAGTAAAATGAAACTACAAGTATAAAAATTAATCAAAGCCACAATCTATAAAGTATTAGGGTTTGTTTTTTACATTTTTCATTTAAGCTACCAATTTCAAAATCTTTTAAAAAAATTAATTTTCATTTCAAATTTATAAATTTTTTCTTCATTTTTTGATGACATAGCTGTATTTTTTCATCTATCGCATCGAATAAGAGAAGGAATGAACGCAAAGATGAAAATAACCTTCCTACAAAAGTATTTGTATCCTTGACTTAATTAACATCAGTTCATTTATAATGTGTAGTATTACCTCAATAATGGAATTGACATAGTTACATAAGAGTGTTTACTCCCTCAGAGATCGCTATGTGGCTTTAAGTATAAGATGTCAAAACGACTGATAATCAATCTCAGTAACTTCACTGGTAAGTCTAAAAAATGATTCGAAAAAACCATGTATAGCAGATAGCTAAAGAATTTTCTTAATTCAAGGAAAAGTAGTGTACGTACTTCCTTATAAATTTTGTGGGAGAAACCGTCCATTTTGGAACTATTAACGCATTTCTAGGACAAATCAAATTTAGAAGCATCTTCTCTAACGTAATGATTCCAAATTCGCAAATGCTCTTGGAATGCAAAGTAGATTTTCGATTAATATTTACTTACAGAGGCGTTGTCATCCTACAAATATCTGAAAGATTGACCATTGGCATGTTTATATCGAAAAGGATCACCTTGGACTGATGTACACTATTCAATGTCTTCTATAGTCATACAAATACAGCCGAATGGTATATATATATATATGAAATTGATTATTGAACTTTATGAACTTTAATTTATTTAAAGATAATTTATTTTTATGAAAGATAACGAACAACCATACAGAGCTGTTCCTACTGATGATTATCTGAAAGAAAAGGGTATTTATGAATGGGGTAGTCTCCATGAATTTTCTAGATCTAAGTCCCATTCAGAACTTATGACATTCTCAAGAAAGAGCCATTGTTTGTCGATATATTCCCTTCTAAAAACCTCCAGGGATTAAAGTCGGCGTTTTTGAAAGAATGGTCATTACTGTCTTAATAGTAGACAAAAAAGCTCATAAGTAGTGTGAGTGGATAGATCTTTTTATAATATTAAAGCAATAAGAAATCCAATAAATATGAAGTAATTAAAAATATTCCACGTAACGAATCTTGTTTTAATCAATATTGTTCTCATATCCAAATATCATCTTTTTCTCTTAAGAGGATAAAACATTAGTATATAGTTCAACTTTACTTACATAAAATATAGTCTTTGTTAGTATATCTCCTATTTAGTTTTCAACTTTTATTTTGAACATCAAAAGATTTCCACTTCGGTGTTCGGAAAATTATCACGGAGTAATTGCACAACAAATTAAACAAAATAAATTTTTAAACTTTTATATAGGAGGATGATATGAAATATTACTAGTTTTTACATTAATTATGGATTAAGTTTTAAATTATGCCTTTTCAATCACCTTATGAAATACTTACATTTTATGCATAAATTTTCTTGAGAGACACTTTTTTATTTACAAAACTTGTTAATTTCCATACCCTATTTATTCCTCCTTTTACTTTCTGTAGTATATAAAATCTATATGAATGTCAAAAACATTATTAATATACAAATATTATTTTTATGTCTTAAATTTATATGCAATATATCTTTTTAGGTAACCAAAAGAATTTTCGGAAACATAAAATAAATTATAAAAGTTCTATAAAAAGTAACCTGAAGTAGTTATTAGATGTTCCACAAGATAAACATTTTCTTATTTTTCATTTCTAATAAAGATACATTGGAAACTTATGTAATGTATCGAAAAAGATTTGATAGATAAGTACTTAGATAGGTCATTGAGATTACTTTTCTTTGTTGGCAACATCAATATATTTCTTGATGATGTTTTCCCATTGAAAAGGTATCATATCTTCCAAAACTTCAACCATGGCTGTGAGCCAAATTTCTCAGAAATAAATTGCATCACATATTTGGGTTTCCTGTACTATTCAGTAAAACGTTTTTATATAAGAAGTGTTTTTATGTAAAAAAAAAGTTTTGCGAGACAACTAAAGATTTTTCCTATTTTTATCTAGAATTTCTAGATGTCATATGAATATTGCAGATAGAATTTCCTTCAAGAAGAGGCACTACGTGCATAATAAAGATAAAAATGATTCACATTAAAGAAGGATTTAGAACGAATTCTTACACTAAAATGATTAGTTCTTCATCCTCATTCAGTTTCACGATTTTTTTTATATAAAATAAATTTAAATTGTTTGTGTTTTAGTTTCCAATTTTAGAAATAAAAATTGAATTTTATAAAAATAAAAGTAAAGATATGAAAACACATTTTTTAAAAAAAATTTTATTCTCTAAAAATAACTTTTTAAAATAAAATTTACAGTTTAACAAAAAGTAAATTCCATTTATAAAACTATTGCAAATATAAGTTGCAAAACAGTTCATACACACAACTGAATTTATTCTAAAATTAAACACAGTAAATACATTTATTTACTAGCAAATATGAAAGTTAAAAAAAATATATAACTAATCCTAATATCCAGAAACAATTTTTATTACATTATTTTATCTAATGTTTCAGAAAGGGTTAATTTTTAAATGCATCTTACTATAAAACACATTTTTAGGATAAATATGGAAAATAATATATAATCATTTTTATGCCAAATTTTGTTAGTGATACAATGCAATTATTTTATTCACTATAGCTCAATTACATACATAAGTTGTAGGATTATAAAGATAATTAAATTTTTTAAGGAAGATTAAAGAAACTTAAAATTTAATTGTTACTATTTAACAAAATCATAAAAAACCATGCTTTAAAGTTCATTTTCCTATATTAATTACTAATTCTCTAGTATGAATGAATCAAAATAAAGTTGACTGGTTTTTATGTCGTTACACTGTCAAATACACTGTTTTAATTAAATTTCGAATCATTGCAAACATTCATGTTAATCCAAAGCTAGTGTCAAAATCTTCTAATAATTCTTCAGAAGAAATGATCTTCAATTAAACTCAATGACACTACAGCCCATATAGGGAACAAGTCTAGAGTACACACACATGTGTTCATGACCAAGGGCCTTGCGGTGAAAAACCAATTTATTTTTTATTTAAAAGTATATACTTGTTTTAATGTTATTGGATTTTATACTAATCATAGAGACAAAATTCTTGCTCTTTTAAAGAAAAAGGGTCTTTTGATATTATTATACCTCCATTAGTTTGCATGTAATTGTCTCAGGTAGGAAAAAAGTAAAAATAATTTCGTGAAATATGAGCCTTATACAATTTCCAATTAATCTATGTGAAGAGTAACATTAATCTATCCATGAAAAATATTTTTTTTATTATAAATTAAGTTTTTTTAAACTCATGATCATTGTACATCTTCTAGCAAATCGTTACCGAACAGAAAGATGGTATCACTTTTATGCCACACTTTTTTTAATTACATTTTTACATTACAAGCATACATTTTTTTCTTTGATCCTCAAAGTTTTGGCTTTGTTTGTGTATAATTCTGTGATTATTAAAATAAGTTTCTTCCAAATGTTTTATTACTAGCTAAGGCATTTAATACCATTAAAATTAGTTTACAGGTAAATTTACTTAAATTTACATCTAAATTAATGCACTAATAAGTATAAAAGTCAAGCACATTTTGAACTACATAATTAAAATCATATATTTTACAATCAACTTTGTCTTTGAAGTAAAATAATTTATTAGAGTATGTTTTAAATAACATTTTTGGACTCAACTTTCAATTTACATATAAATAAGATATAAAATTTCTTTATTTTTAGACATTATCTTTATTTTTAGATATTAATTGATTACTTCGTAAATAATTAAAAAAAACAATACAATTCTATTTAGGTAAATAATTTTGGCAAAAAATCTAAAATAAATTATGAAACATTAAAAAACAATTTAGAAAATTTTATTTAATTTGTTGACATATTTAATTTGTGACAGCAAAACTTATTTTTTTAAGTTTTTTTCCAATTCAAAAATTTAAAAAAAAAAAACTCTCTTTGAGTTTTGCAAGTCCTTTAAAAAAGACATAAGATATGTTCACAAACAAAAATGTATTAATTAAGATTCCCATTTTAACTTTTTATAGCTTTTTAGGGAATAAAAGTCCTTAACTAGAGATATTGTTAAAATTTCAAGATACTTTCTTTTCTTAAAAATATTTTTTCTCTCAAAATACGCTTACTTATTTTTTTATGTTCCCATCAGAAAATTATGAATTTATGGCAGTTCTAAATCTTGGAACACTAGACCTGTTTTCTTATAAAAAAGATTTTATGTATATGTTAACATTTATGAACAGAAAATATTGAAGAAACTAAATATTATCTGATTTAAGTAAATTATTTAAGTAAATGAAGTAAGGAAAAAAAACCAAGGTATATATGTACTTTGGAATAAAATGTAAAATCCATGTGTGGTAGCATCTCATCTCACTGATTACTATTGCAGAAGCTACAATTGAGACAAATTTATACAGTTAAATTGAGATTTTAAAAGTTGAATGATAAAAAGTAAGGTCTAAGTATAGCTTAAAATTTAAACTAATAAATCTCAGTGGCACGGCAGTACCTGTAAGGTGAAGCCCTACAGAGCCCAATTGTGGTTCATGATCGAGAGCCTTTTGCTGATTTTGCTCATTTTAACTGATCACCTCGGTTAGGTGATCAGCAAAATGTGAAACTTCCTTTGTTTAGTTCCCTTGCATTTCCAGCCAGAGGATCGATCTCATCAATAAGGTGGTATGCTGAACAAGACATTCAAATCCTAACTTGCAATTTTCCCTAACAATTTTAAGAGTTTCAATAATAACATGTTAAAGTAAATAATGTGTGTGCGTAAGAATTTAATGAATATTAAAATAAAAATATGAAGGAGCGTAAGTTCCATGTATTTAACATTTTATTCATCTGTAACATAAAGTGCTTTAACGAATGAATAAATAAAATGGAATTTTTTTAGCCATTGAAAAGCTTGTTTAAAAATGATTGTGACATCTGAAAATTAGATGTGAGTATAATTATAGTTCATTTTTTACAAAATATTGGTTAATGAATATAACGAGTAAAAAATTGACATGAAAGTTTAATTATTTACAATCAGAATTCATCTTGCAAAATTATAAAAAAAATGCAACATAATAAATGGATTTATGATAAATATACAATCTATACAAAAAATTTTGTATTTTATTGACATTCGTAATACATTAAAGTTAAATCAGCTTTCTGACTTATTTCACTAAATTTGTTTAAGTTATAATTAAAATTAAACAAGCATGTGATATTTAATTTTTTAATTAGATAAAAAAATGCACTTGTTCAGAATTAAAACTAACAATTAAATACGAATCAAACACCCATTTTCTTGTTACAAACCAATTTTAATAATATATTTTCTGAGCATGAGGTGGCAACATTAGGAGAAAGTATAAAGACACTTAATGCTTTTTTTATTCTTTTACTTTTAAAACACGCTATAGTTATTTTAAAATTAAAATTTTTTATTCGGAGAAAAAAAAATTTGATCTAATATTGCAACACCTACACCAAACGAATATTACATTTTGAACCAAAGCAGAATTCCTTCTCTGAATATTTTTCAGTGATAATAATTTTAAATTAACTTTAATTCTGTTTGTCAAAAATGATAATTAAATCGAAGGACTGGGATATGTTTCCATAAATTTCTCTTAGTGCATTAGTTTGATTTTTTTAAAAAAATTTGATTATTTTTTTTTATTTAAAAAAAAATTATTAATTTGATTTTTTTTAAATGAAAATTCAAAATTCTAATAAATTTACAAAAATTATTAAATTTAAAAACTAAATTAAAATCTATTTTCTTTTAAAAGTAAAATCTTTTGAGATTCTATTCTTTTAATATTAAAGTTTTTTTTAATATGTAATTTAATTTAACATTCCTAAAAAAGGTTTTCAAATTATTATATTTGCTCTTATACACATTTTTAATAAAATTTAGTTCAATTACTCTTCAAAATGCTTAAATAGTTTTTAATGTCACGTCATATTATGTTCAAGGGAAGGCGTATCTTCTTACTATTTCTAATACAATTTAATAGCAAATAAAAGAAATAAGTCTTACTTATTTACAATTTATTGTTTAGCTACTTTTTTACATGGGATGAGTCAGAAAGATATTATTATTAAAATATTAGTACTTATAAAACATACATTGAAAATAAGAAAGAAAATTCAGAAATTAGCACTGATATCATAAAAATAGTATACTTTAAAATAAATGTTAGATATGATAAACCATACAAACGAAAATACGAAATCATTAATTAATAACCATGTTAATAAGGATTAACAGACAATGGAACTGATCTATCTTTTTATCTTTGAGTGTGTATGTGTCCTAGCATATTTCTGAAAACTTAAATAAATATCAACAAAAACTAATCAGCAGAAGATTGCCGACTAAGAAAGAATTATTGTCACGGGAAAAACTCCTAATCCTTTGTGAGTGAAAGTCGGTAGACAGTACGCATAAATTATTTGGAAAGACTTTTATAAATGATGACAAAAAATTTTATTCTCGCTGACGTGAAATATTGATATTTAGAATGTTGTTTATCTAAAAAGTTCCATTTTCATGGAAGAGTGATAAGGAATTAAAAGTTAAATGTAAAATATATGACAGAGATAAAACCAACGTTTCTTTAAATTGCTATTTATTGATCACAGTTTTGATTTTAATAAATTAAAGTGTTAGTACTTAATTAGTGAAATAAAAGTTTACAGATTGAGCATCTCTAAACTCTATGTGGGGGGATGCGAGAAATAAGGACATGTGAAAACAATAAAAATTACCATTGATTTCATCTTTGTTTTATAATCTCTGAAACCTTATACAAGATATTTTTTCAATTCAAGGCTTTTTGATATGAAAGATCGAATAAGAAATAATGAGAACAAAACGTTTCGAAAATGTCAAAATCTATATTTTCTGAGTTTTGAAATAAATTAATAATGTGACTTATATGAAACATAATGACATGTGCTATCAGGTATTCATATTAAATTTTTTAGATTGAAACAGAAGAAAAGTGGTAGGTTAAAAGACAATCGTTAGTTCAGAAAATGCGAACAATTTTATCCTAACAGATGATATTTATTGATAATTTGCAATTAATTTACCGTAGATTATACTTTAGACTATGTCAAAATGATCTTAATGCGAGAACATAATTTTACGATAGTTTTCTAATATTTTGAAGTTGAATTAAATCAAAAAGAATGTTTTCAACTTCTACATTAATTATTTTAAAATGGTAGCCAATCTAGAGATAATATGTTCTCAGAACTTATAAAATTTAAAGTATGTCGTAGTTTTTTTTCAGGATGACCACTTTCAACTATCATCCCAAAAAATATGCCTGCCATAAAAAAAGTAAATCAACAATAATCTTTATATTAACTAAACAATACGTGAGGGAAGTAACATTGAAATCATTGGCACATACAAAACTATCATGAAAAATTACATAAAAAATGTCTTCCGTTAGATACTACATAATTTAAAAAAGTATGAGAATCAATTAAATCACACTCAAAAATTTCTTAAAGACGGCGAATATTGCTTCATTACTAAAATCGTAGTTAGCAATTTTAGATATTTTGATCGAAATTTTGATATTTTTATAAATAAAAAATATAATATATGGGTCTTCAAGCGTGGTCTTATCCCTACAATGATGAAAAGATATCTTGCCATAAAAATGCAATAAAGGACGGGTTTTTTTTAAGACGTTTAAGACTGGTCAAAGACATTACATCAGAAAAATATTAGATTGTTATAGCTAACTGGCCCTCAAAAGAACTTTTTCCAGAACTCTTCAAGAACAGAGACTGATACTGTTAAGGGACTCATACTCCTTGATGAGAATCCATCTTCTTATTAAGCAAGCCATTTGAGTTCCAAGAAAAAAAATTAAATAAATCAAATGATCTAACATCAACTTATATTAAATTCATTTAGCTATGGTTATGTACGACTTTTCAATAATTTTTAATCTTAAATAACCTTACAAGGATGTTTTGTTGATTCCAAAGTTCGTTCATTCATTCCCAAGAGGAGATTCGTTCTATTCATTTATCCCTAAGATAAGAATGATGAAACTATAAGTGATGTTTTTCATAAACTTCAATCAATCTCCTTAAAATATTCGCCTACCGAAATGCATACATTCTGATAAATACTGTTTTAAACAAGCTTAAAAAAAGTTTAATTTAATTTTAAGAATTCAGGTGATATATGGAAATCTTTGGCGGCACTCATAATATTGAAAAGAATAAATAAAACATTTTATTAAAAAAAGTAATCAAGGAATATTACCCAGGAATTATTCATTATATAAGTTATAAAACTCCATATGTCTTATAATTAATTTTTTTTAAATTATTTTAAACATAAATAATATTAAACCCGGTGGCGAAGTGGTAGCGCTTCGCGTTCTTAAGGTATATGCCCTAGTTCAATCCAGGAGCTTGGAAAAGTTGGCTCAACCTCTCATACCTTCAATAAACTTTGCATCAAACATTCTTGGAAACTAAACAGGTGGAGTTGCCGTTAGGATGACCACCCAACTAGGACATAGCATCCCAGTGCTTTCGGTTAGGAAAACCGATATCGGAACTGCAGGACATGGCACTTATATGGGGTGTCGTGCTACCGAATTAGTTTAGTTAAGTATTTATGCAATCTTCATACATTAAATTATAATAATATCTTAGACTATTACAAGATTTATCTGAAAATATATCCGTATGATAAAAATAAATTGATGGTGAGCAATATCATTTCATTTTCCCGTTATTAATGATTTCGTGGCTCAATTATATAATGTAAAAATATCGATAAATATAAAAAAGTATTTGAAAAACAATGTTGCAGATATGCACTCATAATAGCATTTCTCAAATATACTTGATTTTTAGTATACAGTTTTAATTATATATTTTTATTTTTTAATTAAAGAAATATATATATTTACATGTAGTAAAGGAATTATAAACTGCAAAATATATATTAATATTAATAATATTTAATGGAACTTATAAAATAAAAAATCCGAAATTTCTCTAAGTTATAAAGTAAATTTAACATAATACTTAGAAAACATTTTTAAAACGAAACTATAATTGATTTAATTTTTTTAATAAAGTTTGAATGGAATAATCATTTATTGTAATATTTTAATATATCAAAAATATTTTAATATAAAATATAACAACATAATAATTTCATTTATCCTACAATTGCTTATTTAATTAAAAAATGATTAAGAGGAGATTTATTACAGAAATTCAAAAGATGGTTTCTCTGAGGTGATTAAGAAAACAATTATTTTTGCTTTCTAAACTTTTCTAGGAAGTTTAATACCAAATTATTTTTTCAATGGTAGATATCATATTTATATGCCAAAGAATAAACTTTTTAATTAAAAGTTGAGTTGTGTATAGTTTATTTTTTCAACTATCATATAGAAATTCAAGGAAAATTATTCATTTTGTAAATTACATGTATTCAAAAAATGAATAATGTTTTATTAACTTAATTTTCTTTTAATATTATTAAATATCAAAGAAAATAAAAATTCATAATTTTATAGAAATTTTATAAATATAATTAATTTTTATTTTCTTGTTTCGATTTATAATTCAAATTTAAATCCAAGAATATTTTTAAAAAATATCTCAATGTTAAAGCGAATATATATTTTTTATTTTAGTTTAATCCTAATGCTTAAGATCAGATTTTTCATACTATGGGATAATTTTATTACATTTTATTAATGAAAAATTATGATCGTTTACAAAATCCTTTCTCATAATTAATTGATTTTATAAGTTAGATTTATTTTTCCCTCACAACTTTTTTTAGTAATCAAATGATTTTATTGATATCTAAATACATGAACATTTTTATGTAGTACTAGTTAAAATTCAGCTTAAATTTTACTATTGCATTTCAAATGGAATATAGATTTTGTACTTCATTTGAATTTAAATGTATTGTGCATCTCTATTGTATTTTTAAGAGTCAGAAACTGACTTCCCACTCACATACCCACAACAATAGTTAAATTTAACATAATAAATAAACCCTGTATTTATAAGATTGTTATAGATGTTTAATGGAACTTATATAGATGTGTTGCATATAGCATGTTGATGTTGCATATAGCAGATGTTGCATATAGCATATATAGAACTTGCATATAGCATATATAGAACTTGCATATAGATGTTTTCATTTACTTGCTGCATTTATGGTGGAATAAAAAACATTTTATTTCTGAATTCAGATTTAGTAAATCAGAATTTAGTTTAATCTACCTGTTATATTAGATATGTGTACTAGTTCAGAATTCCCATTTAAAATGTAGATGACTTTGAAATAGTCTTAGTGAAATAGTCTTTGAAAATAAAAAAAGATTAATTGCTTAAGCACACCTTCTGAGAATATAGTATATGTTCTATAGTACAGTGTATGTGTAATAATTGCTTGAATATAGATAAATGAAAGTTCTTATAAATCTAACTCATGGAATAGAGTCAATGTGTTGAGCGTGTATAATAACTATTATATCTCAGTGGTATTTCCTATATAAATTTCCTATACCTCTAAAACTTCAGAGTACATCTTATAACAAAATGAAGCAATATGTTGCAAAATAACCAAAATTGCGTAATTATGACTATGAAACTGCATAAAAATTGGAAGATGACATTCACTTCTTTAACTTAATTGTTTGTTTTTATTATTTGAGTAAAGAATGACTTTAAATTTTATGACTAAAAAAACATCGATTTGTAATTGAAGCAAATTAAAGTACAAGATTCATCATAACCTAACAGTAACACAGCTTTTTATTCAGATGAGAAGATGCAAGTTTGATCCCAATTGTGGTTGAACAATAGAAAATAGATATTATGCTTTGGTTTTCGCATGTCTGTTTACAGAAAGAAAGCTTAGGAATTTTCTTAATTTCCTCATATTCAGTACTTAATTCTTACTTATGATCATCCGTCAAAGACGCACCCTGATACAAATGCTTTAAGACTACTGTTGTTGTTGTTACCTATGACCTTGGCCATACCATGCCCACCCGTCCGGGACTGGGCGAATGAAGTCAAAAAAAGCATCTTCCGTTTTTTTTTTTTACAAAAATCACAATAAAGCTTTTAACAAGTTATGCTTTATTTTATGTAGATATGATTTACAAAGCATAATTATAAATCGAATTGTTTTACATAATTATATAATATGATTGCTTTATATATTGTTAATATATTATTTAAAAACTGAGATAGTATTTTAGACAACTATATCCTAACATATAATACCAGTTATTATTATAATTAGTTTATATCATTAGGTAAATACATTGCTGTATGATTTGACACATTAAGAATAAAAAAAACTAAATTTTAGACTAATTAAATTTTCATAAATTAATATTATTTAATTAAAATATTTATTTGAACAAACTAGATCTCCTTACATTCCTCATAACTGTTTTTAAATTTAATTCATTTTCCATCAATTTTTTATTACTATTGTAAATTTAAAATACAATTTTAATTAATTTACATACCTATATTATTTTATCAAGCAACAGAAAAAGTGATGTATTGAGTGTTATCATTTTAAATAAATAAAATTAAACCAGACACACACAGTAGAAGACTTATTATTATCTTATAAATAAATATAGCCAAATAATTTTTTTTACAAAAAATGTAAGATAATAAAAAATAATTTAGAAGAGTTTTTTTAAAACTTTAAAACTACTATTTTAAAAATTATTTCTTTTCTCTCTAAAAATCTTAGTAGTCATTCAGTAATTTCAGAAATATATTTGTAAAATTAAAAGTTTGAGGCTCATTTTATTCATTTATTTAATTCCATATTAGAAAACTTTAAAAATAGCTGATATCCAATAATCAATCATGTTAAACATTCCCAAAATGTATTAATTCCTATTTTCTCACTATTCATTTATATTCATGTTATGCAAGAAACTCAAAATATAATAGAATATTTAGAAATATTACCAAACATTTATATTCAATAAGTTGTTTGTTAGAAATTCTTAGCGTAATGTCAAATCATTAGATAGCAAAAATCTTTTAAATGTTTAACAGTTCTTACATAACGGTATAAAATGTTTCCAATTAATTTCTTTTAAATGCAAATCAACTCTGAATTCTTTAACAACACTTTGTTGAAAGTTTTTTGTTTCTTAAATTTAAAATTAAGCCAGCACTGTTATTGTTAGAAGGCATTCACATAAAAAAATATTTTACTTTTTATTATTCTGAAACCTGAATCAGCATTACTCTAAATCTGTCTTCTGCCATCTGCTTTAATATATGAGAGATCATTTACTTTCATCCTAACTCTTCTTAACTGCAGCTGTAATCGCCATTTCATTCCCTTGTCATGTTTCTTAAACGGTCAGAATTCGGCTAATTACGCCCCATTGGTGGTCCTCTGACTTAAGTTATGTCTTCATTATACCTTGTATGTTATGAGCAGGAAAACATTAGAAATACATTTTTGTTCTAGATAAGAAAGGTTTATGATTTTTTTTATCTTATTCTTCAAAAATATGGGAGCAATATAAAAAATTTCTAGAATTTTTGGGATTTCTTTCTTTTGCGAAGCCCTATGTAGGAAAAATTTTTTTCAGACTAATGAAACTTAAAACGGGATGCATTTTATTCATCATCATGGTTATAATTTTTATTTCCAAAATTAAATTTCATTAAAAATGTATAAAATAAAAAATTTTCATTAAAAACAATTTTTAATTTCGTAAAAATTTCGTAACATTTTTTAAAATTAGTGTTTATACCTAAAGATTTACATTTTAATTTTTAATATATAAATGCATATACAAACTCATCAAAAAATATAACTTTACAATTCAGGTCAAAAAAAATACTCTAAATTTCTTATTAAATAAAATGTAAGTAAATCAGATTTAGATAAGGCAGTACAAATATCATAACAATTCATTCTCCATATTTTTAACATAATACCTAACAAATACTCCATTTTGTGTATTAATTAAGAAAATACTAGAACTGTGTTTGGAGTAAAAATTTGCTTTATAAAATAATTTTTTTTGTTTTTTATCAATAAGTACAAATAATTAGCAGCAAATTAACAACATAATTGAAATTTTAAATTACATCTTTATATGTACATTGAATATTAAAGAGAAAAAAAAATTGATGATAATGTTAAAATCTAAGTTTTGTTATATTCACAATACATATTAATGTACCTTACACGGTAAATTGTGTTTCATATGGTTATATTAATTGCAATTTTCTCAATATAGTATATTAAATACTTGTACAAGTTAAAGACCAAGAGAGAACAATCTGTCTTGTGCACCAAAACAAAATAGAAACTCCGTTGTATTTTTGCTTAAATTATACAATACATGATTTATGGTACCTTCTATAATTTCAAATTCATGGAAGCTCAAGTTAAATCATTTACTCTGGAACTTAATTTTAACAACTATGTAACAGTACCTTTAAACGAATGTAGATCTTGCTGACTGATCGCATTTGAAGAACAATCTACTCAGAATTAAAAGATGATACCCTGTTAAAATCTGAATTTAACAACCTATTTAAAGTTTATTCAAAATTCATGGTAACTGTTTCAAATTTAAGATTTCATCATGCATTTAATTATTGCATTTTCTAATTATCTTTTCGTTGTAATCTTATTTTTCAAATTTTTATTGCATTTTTGTGTATAATGCATTATTTCAATTAGCAATTTAAAATTCTCTTTATATAATGTTTTAATAATTTCTAATGTTTCATTATTTAATATAGTAAATCAGATAGTTTGGTATGAAAATCGTAAATCATATATATAGCTTTGAATAATGAACACTTAAAAATTAGATATCTGGAAGTGATTCCACTGACTTTATTCATATGCTTTTTTAGGCATACTTGCTTTTTATTGCAGTATATAAATATTAGGTACATTGATGGAAAATAAGTATACGATTTAACTATTATTGGATAAGTTAAAAAAAATAACTATACTGTTTCTTGATAGTTAAAAACATAATGATTAATCTCTTTATCACCATTATACACAAGTATATATTTGCTCTAAAATCAAATCTTAATAACTTTGATTTCTTAAAATCTTAACACGGAAAGATCATTTATGGTTCCTTTTACATGAATCTTTATCAATATAAAATACAGTAATAAGTTATAAGTTATGAATACTATATATATATATATATATATATATATATATATATATATATATATAT